>JACDJE010000181.1:1429038-1550344 GCA_016647715.1 Pavo muticus
ACCAGAAACGTGCCAAGTGCTTGGCTGATACTCTTTGTGAATACAAAACAGTTCCCAAGACGTATCCATGAGTATCTGTAGGCGATATAATATGTGATCTAGATGAATCAACTTGATTGTTGGATTATACAGTTGCTTATTATTACCTTCAAAAAATTTTCCTTATATGAAAAATCTGTTTAGCAATTTTGTATTTCTTCTGGATAGCAGAATAGGCAATTTGTGGTCAGAGTTAGAATAAGCAATATCATTATACGCTCTTCTACAGCAATTGCATTTTTACTTAAAGAAAATATCAGAAACCTAACAAACACTTTGTTTCAGTACAGAAGCCAACAAGTGAAACGGGAAGATGTTAGTACCCTGGTTAATTGTTAGCTCCTACACTGTGAAAAGAAATACAGAAAGAGAGTGAATTGGGGTTGTTTGGCCTAGCTCTGGGAACACCTTGTTGCAGCCTTCTGGTACCTACAGGCGCCTGCAGGAAAGATGGGACTTGTTATTAGACGCCACAGTAATAAGATAGAGGATAACGGCTTTAAACTGAAAGAGGGTAGATTTAGAATAGATACTAGGAAGAAATTATTTACTTGGAGGGTGGTGAGGCACTGTAAGAGTCTGCCCAGAGAAAGAGTGGATGCCCCATCTCTCGAAGTGCTCAAGGCCAGGTTGGATGGGGCTTTGGGCAACCTGGTCTGGTGTGAGGTGTCCCTGCTTTAAAGTCCCTTCCAACTCAAGCCAATTTGTGATGATAGGACAAGTTAGATCTGTTCAGTGCTTTTGCAGTTGCTGTTAGTCTAAGTCTATGTCATGTTAGTGCAACCAAATTTTGCAGGGCCACCATGATGGTTTCAAAAGTCAGAGTATGCAGTGTTACTGAAGACCATGCTTTGCAGTCAGTAAGCTCATGGATGAGCGTATGCTGACACTTTCCCACATTTTCAGGTGCTAGAGGGATTCGCATCCATTTTTCCCTTATTTATTTGTTTACTCTTTACATTGATCCTCTTCTCATTTGGTAACGTGACATGAGCAAATGCTTTGACTTATAGTATTTCTTTCAACAAAGGCAGTCTCTAGCTTTAGAAAGATTTGGGAATCTCAATTTATCCATGAAGAATGCACTGGTAGATGTTGTTTTGGTGCAAGAATATTTAATTTTTGGTTTCTTAGACATTTGAAAGTGTACAATAAGTTACAACTTATTCCTGGACATATATATTTTATAGCTCAATTTACACAGGTGTACTTATTAATAAACTCACTTAACTAATTTATATGCATAAGTTTTAACCACTGAGTAATTAGTGAAAGCATTGCCAAGAAACTGGAAATTTGGGAAATGTGTCATTATTTGCATATCAGTATAAAGCAATTACTAAATTAAAGAGTGCACGTTGTGACAAACATGGAGCTCCTTTACTGTTGCTTTGTCAGTGCACATTAACATCAACTTGATGTGAAAGCCTGGCATTCTCTGCTTGAACTAAAAATCCTAAGGCAGAAGTACACAATGAATCACCCAGAGTTTGGAGGCTAGCATGCTGAATTGCCTTGGGGTTCAGAGCGAGGGAAGAAAAAACTGATGTAAAAGACCATTGAGAAAACGTATCAGTGGAAAGTAATTAACTCAAGATCCACAATTAGCCTCATGGTCAATACTTAACTGTGTTCCAGGTCTTTCAGCGTTTATTTAATTCTGTTACCCTGTGTTTCAAATAGCTGCAAATGGCTTGGCGGATTTTTCAACCTTTTTAATATTTACAGTTTTTTTTCTGAGAAGAAGAATGAGCTCTGAAAGTGATCATGGGTATTTATTTCAGTCTCTCGAATATATCTCTTTCGTATTTACTTCTACAACAGATTCTAATATTATTTCCCTTTTATTTCCTTTCAATATCTTTGTGGTTTGAGCCCACGTGAAGTACTACAGTATCTGTCCTTCTGCTTTAATTGCTAACTTGCCTAACTAGGCTTAATGAAACGAGAAACAATCAAAACCAGGGATCGTTTTCTCTTTCATTTGGCTAGCAAAGGAGAGTGATAAACGCCTCGGTAATACGGCTGATGATTAAACGGAGAAAAAATTGGCATGTGTGTTCAACCAGCGTACCAGAGCTGGTTGAACGCTCCACACAGAAGGAGGTGCAATTTTTTCTCATGATTGTGTGGAAAATCTCAATAGTGTTTCATGAAGTTTGCTTTACTGTAATTGTTGCTCTGAATTCAGTGTCCCTCATCTGGTGTCTTTCTTGATAGATAACATGTCCTTTTGTTGTGCTGTGGATTCTCCTGCAGCGTACCTTCTTGCTCCCACCTGCTGTGCTGGGTGTCCACGAGTTGATCCCACAGCATCTTTATGGTTCTGCTGCCTTCAGCACGAGTCATAAAGATCTCCCGGCACTGAGCCTTTGTGCTGTGATAGAAGGAGGAAGTTTTTAGTATGAAGCCATTTGGAGTAAACATCACAATGTTTTTTGGAAAATTAAACTTAGTAATCTCTTAGTCCTCATCTAAAGAATTTGTCAGATGTTTTGAATTTATTAATGTTTGGGACACTTCTCAGTTCTGTTCATTTAGCTTTTGTGTTCTGTGTTTCAACTCTGTAGCATTCCTTTGTGATTTTAGTCTTCATTATAGTTGAAGTATTTACCATGGGAACATCACTGAAATCCTTGGAATGAGTTACCTGCAACCTGTATGGACAGGTTTAAATTACGCACTCTGTCACTGTTCTTGTGGCTGGATTAGAAACTCTAAAAAAAAGAAGTTAAACCTGCAATAAGTAATTGTCACAGCGCGCTGGTACAATGCTAATTGGAAGTGACGTGTCCAAACTGGCCTCCGTAACATGAAGAAACCTAACAGGTGTGAGGGGTGGATCTTCCCATGGGCCCCGCTGAACTTCTAACAGGGGAAAAATAGTAGAAAAAGTGAAATGAACCTTGAATAAAGCTGTCAGCAGTAATTATCTCAACAACACTTTGTGAGGAGTTAAAATAAGCGTTGCTGATTTATAACCTGAACACACTCCACCCTAGAGATTTTTTTTTTCATCCAGTTAGTGTTTAAAATGAAATGTTGAATACCTGTCAAGATTTTTTTTGAATTGAAGATCCGTAATGAAAATGAAGTTATGTTGCAGAGGAAGTTAATTTCGAGGGCTGTCAAATTTTTAAACGTTTCTGTTCCTTTTAGTATTTGTACAATAGTTTAATAAAAAAACCTAGAGCAAACTTGACTGTTTTTCCTAGCTAGTGCTATCTGATGTCAAAAGATGAAGTGGCTAACCTAGAATTTCATCCACTTGTTAGTGGAGAGATAAGAGCTTACCTGGTGGAAAGCTTTTGTTGTTATCTACTAAGTTGAAAAGCAATGTCTTGTTGCTTAGTATAGACTGAAGGGCTCTCTTCAGTTCTGTGCAGAAAATCTCTGAGCCTCATAATTAATCTCCAAGTACAAATGCCCTTGTTTCTGTAAATTAAAGCAAAACACAACAGTAACAAAAAAACAGCAACAATTTGATAGACTTTTTAATAATTTAATGTAACTTCATTTTAAAGAAGAATCCTTGCTAACTGGTGAGAAAACACTTGTTTCATGTATGCAGTGTATTTCAGTATGTACAGAAGTACTTTTACGGTCTGCTCCTAATGAAAGAATACTTACTAGCTTTGAGAAAAGAACTTCTCTTTAATTCACAGGAAGCGTTTAATCGCTTGAAGTTTTAAACATCATTTTAAAGCATGGGTATGTATGAATTCTTAGATCATATATCCATTTGACTTTATGAGATTATGCACTGAAAACAAGATAGCTTATTTGATTCATGATTGAGCAGTGGTAAGTAGTGGGTTTGGAAGCATTGAACACCTGTTTGTTGCCAAGGAATTCAGTGATAGATTTTTTTGAGCTCAGGCTGCTCGGTTAATAATGCTTAGAGACCTAGATCCGTAGCAATAACAACCTAATGTGAAGGATCTGTCATATCATGGCATCATTTATTTTGAAACGATGGGATTCTGAGTAGTTTTGGAAATAACATGAGTTGTGAATCCCCCACCTCCTTCCACAGTAGTTTGGTTTCACTTCGTGTTTGAATCTCCAACTAGGAATGACCATGGAGCCTTGCAATACTTGCTGAAGAAACCCAAGAAACTGCCAAAGAGTTGCCACTCTCCTTTTCCCTGCCTTCAGTATTCATATTCAGGAGTTGTGCTGGCTGTATTTAGAAACCATTATCTTCTTCAACTGTTTGTGTAATATAAAACTTCTGTTCATACATTTCAAGCATGGAAGCACAACTTCTGCCATCATTCACTTGCTCTGTCTGTCCTTCCTTTCTTTTTCACTTAGATTTTCCAGTATGCCACATTAAATACTACCTCCCTTTCACTGTGCAGGGATTCCTTTCTTTAGGTATTACCTGTACTTCAAATTCTCACTTTCTTTAATCTCAAAAATGAAAAGAAAAGTGACAAATGGGAATGCTAGCGTTCTTGGAGCAGCACCCTCATTTGTGGAGCAGCCCAAAGTTGTTCCAGTGGTGAGCAATGAGCAGAATAACTTATTTTCCAAGAAAATTTTGTCATTTGTTCCTGTGTCTTTCTGTGGAGTTGAACTAGGTCTGCAGTTTCCTAGATCACCCCCAGATTCAGACTTAAAGCCCCCAGATTCGGACTTATAGAGCTGGGGTCTGAGGCATAAGTCTCTGCCTTGATCTAGCCCTGCTGAAAAGATGTCTTCTCCTGACTTTCTGTTCTGTCCAGTTAGCGTGGTCGTCTTTTTGAACGGGGAACGTCATTTATCTGGTAAGGAGAGATAGGTGACATCTTGTTTGGCTGTGAGAAATGAATTTGAAATCTGAGGTCTGCCTGTGAAGAAGAAGGGATTATCAGTGATGAATATGCCTTGCAGATATCCAAAATGAAGTGTCTATCTAGACCAAGAAGTAAGAGAATTTCTCACTTACTACAGTTTTGCCTGCCCTGGCTGGAAGGACAAGAAAAGCGTCTTTACAGCAGCCAAGAAAATCTAGGAAGCTGATGAATTGTTTTGTCATTTTTATTAACTAACTACTCTTTGTGCACTTTGATCCTTAGTGTGCTTAGTATCCAAACTCAGCTAGTGGTATCGTACCTGTATAAAGTATGATAGGAAAACTAGCAAGGTAATCAGTGTTCCTTCTCCAACTTCTTGTTCATACAGTTGTTTTGAAAAATGACCAGGCTTTTTCCCTAGCGTCAAGAAAATGTGGAAGAAAATGTAGCACCACTGACATTTTTCATATTTGGGGAATTACCTCATGCAGTTAAAAATATATATGTATATATCTTGCCAGATAACAGAATAGTAAGTATAATATGAAAACTGGAATCCTTGACGAAGTTTCTCCCTCACCCCTCAGTCCCTACTGTTACCTGATGAGGGGAAAGAAGCATTATAGTAATTACTCTGACAAGAAGAAGAATCAAATTATATGGAAGTGAAATGTTCACAGTAGAGATTCCTGCCAGTCATTGACTGTTTTGCTGTGGGCATCTCTGTCTCAGATTATTTTGAATAATTGAGCATGGCGTGTTATGAAATCTACTTGTTCATGTTTGTTTCTTTATACATTAGCTATATATCACTGAGTAAACCAGTAGCTGAAAAAACGAAGCACCTCACATGATGAGCACAGGGAAAATGCTGTCACATGGAGTATTTGAATCAGGATTAGGTTTTAGTGTAGGCAACAGTGCATTATGTATATTATAAATATCCACATATGTACTAAAGCCTGATAAGCAGCTTCTAACAGGAGCTTTTATCAGATGGTGACCTCTTGATTTATAAATATTCCTTTAGGATATCATTTCCACAGTTGTTAATATATTTGTTTCTAACACAAAAGCATGACTAGCTAATATTAACAAACTGGTTATGGCCGAAGCAGTAACTAGTGACCACAAATGGCTGTTAGATTGCAGAGTTGGTACGTACTGTAATAACAGTAAACAACCAAGAGTAGTTAGAGGTTTGTGACTGTGATAGAATTCCCCATATGTCGCCTGCATAATGCTAGTATTTCCAAAGAGAAAGAACTGCTTTTGGATTTCGAGATATTTGTATGACCTCTATCAAAATTTTACTTCACAGAGTGAGTAATAGCATCTGTGGCTTATTTTTTTTACTGGTTGTACAATGATAGAAGTGAAGGCTTCAAAGATCCTCAGATGGTTGCTGAGATAACAGAGGGCCACTGCAGTTACTGGGGTAGGTTGTTTATACAGCTACCACTCCATGTTACAACACATGCTGACACATCTAGTCGCACCACAAACAGATATTATTGCACAGCAAGGGGAAAATAGGCATTTCTAGTTTTCATCAGAATCAGTACTGAAAGCATGGGATGAAATTCTGGAATTGTTTGGATGTGGAGCTTTGAAGGTACTGCGTTACAGAAGGGCATGAGGGAAAGGTTCCACCTGGATGGAATGCTTCATCGTCTTGGGCTCTTTATGACAGGTACAGCAAAAGAAATTGGAGATGCTAGTCTAAAAGACTTGGGATTAGGTAATCTAAGTTTTCCTTCATGCCTTTAGATTATAAAAACCAAAAGAGTAAATTATGCACTTTTTAATGTTAAGAAACCACATCCACCCCCATCCTATTTTAATATATGTGAATTTTAATTCTACCTATTCACATCATACCCTGAAAGAATGTGCCTTCTTGGGAGTTACACATGGAGGTTGCATCTTTGGGAATCTTTCTTTCTGTGCCTTCTTTCATCCAACTGTGCTAGCAAGTGTAGCTGGAAAGCCAGAGCTGCAGTTGGGCTATGCTATTTTTCAGGATGCTAGAACTGAATGGCAGTTTTTTTAAGACTTTAATTCCTTTTCCCTAATATACTACAAGCTGACCTTAAGTAGGACTGGGAATTAGTCTGGTTTTTGTTTTGTTTTGTTGTTGTTTTTTTTTTAAGGGAGATTTATGAAGGAGAGCCAAGTATTGGAAAACACGCTTTTTTTGTATACTAGCATTTTGTTTGCCTTCCTTATCTCTGAGTATTAAAGGCCAAAAACAGGGATTATTTTCATTCACCCCAGGAGGTAACCATACTTTTAAAATTCCCCTGCTTAGTTGGCTGTTGAAGCCGATCGTATACAGCCAGAAATAATTCTGCATTTGAATTACAGCTAGTTGAATAATTTGACTGATTCATAGCAGTTGGTAGTCAAATAATACAGAAATAATATTTCTTTTTTATGATCTTTAAAGCTTTTATCAAAAATCCAGCAAAACTCACACAAGCTCCAAAAACTCAGAAAGCTGATGTAGCAATCAAGTACCTAACAAAGGAGTACCTAACAAAGAGCAGAAAGTAAATCAATATTCGTACTTCCCTTAAACATTATTGCTTACTCTTGCTTGTTTCCAGTGGGTACCCAGAGCCCATTATATCCATGTGGAGACAAGGGATCCCTCAGTCACTACCATCCTGCCAACACCCCCACCTCTCAATTCATTGCAAAGCACGTCCGTTACGTATCTGCAGAGCTCATCGTCTGCAAGGTGGAATGTTTTGCAGAGCTGTCTTACATACGCAGTACCCATGAAATCTGGAGCAGCTGTTGGTGACAGTGATGGGGGATTTGTGGGGTTTGCTTTAGAGTTACCTGGAGCTGTTCTGTTGAAGGTCCTTGACTCTCTTGGATACATGTGGCAGGTCTTTCCCCACGTTGTCCTTCTGGAGATGACATGTTTTGCAGTGGTAAGCACTGAGAAGATAATCACAGGCCTAATAGTTATGACTGATGTGCTTCAGGAGCTTGCCTGTTTGCCTGCCATAATTTGTTTTCTAAAGTTCTGTGAGAGAAGAAGATGAGGAAGAAGTTCCTGTTCATTTGAGCTGGCCGCTTTGGATGTCCAGCGATGTTCTGTAGGGTATTAGAAAGCTCCCAGACCTTCCTTTCTTCATCAGATGCGGTTGCAGTTAGAAGTTCTTCTGAAATGCTGTTTTTCTCCATCAGGGTGTGGCTGGATTTGAGGAAGAACAAATTTACCAATTACTTTCCTCATGTGGTAACAGACCTTATAGTTTTTGTATCGTCAATTCTCTGGTCTTTACTAACTACAAATCATCAGCTTCCTTGCAAGCCTAGCAGATTCAGTATGCAAGAGTGTGGTAAGCCACCAAAGTTTGCCAAGGAGAAGCAGGTGCCTGCAGTGATAGTGCTCTGCTGGTGTCACTGCTTCACATTTGTGCTTATCATCCTCGGGCCACAGATGCCTTGGTGGAATAACCCTGCTCTGGAACAAGGATCTCAGTTTGTGCCTTCCTTTGTCATTTCAGAAATCTGCAAGGGTGGGAATTAAGTTGTGCCAGCAAGCTCTTTTTAGAAGATTGCAAGCATCTAAGATTACAAACTTGAAATTCTTTTCTGAGCGTGGAAAGGCAGCACTCTGGAAAGTGGAAAGGACAGCAAGTACTTTCTATCAAGGAAGAATAACTCATAGTTTAAAGTACCTGGTCTTTCTCTGCACATGGCAAGTGTTTCTAGGTTGATCTGGAAGGTTCTTGGCAAAGAATTCTTTGTGTTCAGGTCAGAATATACGTTTCTTGACTTTATTCTCCTGTTATTAATGCTGGCAATTAATCTTTGCCTGTGTGTGTGAATAGTTCTAGAGAAACTGAACAACAGTATTTATTTCTCCCTTAATGTTTTGTTTATTTCATAATTCTTTTCTAAGTCCTCTATCTTCCACTGTCTGCTCATGTGCCCATGAAAGCCCTCCAAGTCAAGCTGCCGTACTTGCATGAAGGTAGTTTTCACATGGAAAAATAATTTCTGACTTTTTGTACAAATCAGTTCCTGGGTTGAGAATGTGGGTAATCAGGCACTGAGGCCACAAAGCAGCATCTTTAGTTAGGGGATTGTTAGAAGGTTATGGCCATTCACATGGGAAAATAGCCGTGACACACACAGCAGTTAGTGTGTCTAACGTGCTGTAGCCCTGTTTGGGAGTAAGCAGATGCTGTGTGAAGAAAGAGAAGGCACTCCAAAAGCAGCCTGACACGTGAACATTTGTAGCCCCTGAGACAGCCCAGCTGGGGCTCCCAGTTGGCGGACATTCAACATATTTGAGGTTTGCTATCCATGGCGCTGGACTGAGCTGCCTGAAAAGTAATCTTTTGCTTAATGTTGATGTTTTTATAATTTCCAAAATAAAGATTAAACTTTCTGGTGCAGGAGTCTCTTTTGAGAGAGAAGTGTCTCCTTTATCTTGGAATAAAGATAACGCAGTTGTGGAGAAATGTTCCTGCTGGCAGATGACTTCTGAAATGAAAGACAGAGCTTCTGTTTGTCCTAGCCTTTGCCTTGCAAAAACTTCTCAAAAAAGTCAGAAGGAGAGGGTGATTTCTCACAAACACAAAAAAATAACAACAACGTTCCAGCAACTGTCTGGGGAGTAGGATGAAATGTGCTCTGATGTTGGACCCCTTCTGCTGTTAGCTCGTTTTTGAGCGACGCTTTGACACTATAATATTGGGTTGCAAATTGGAATTGCAACACCCTGCTATTGGGCCAAGTGATGAAGCAGCACAATAACTGCTTGCTTGATCTTACCATGCTTTCTTTAATGTGTATGTAAAAGATACCAGGAGGCTTTCCAGGCATCTGGCAGAGTATTTGACACCCTGAGATAGGGAGCGGTGTGTGGTTAGTGCACGTGTGTGTGACTTACCAGTATTTCATGTGGTGTGGGAACTATAGGGCAAAGTTTCGAGTTTCATAACAGTCAGCTTTTGTTTATCATTGAAAACTTTTAAAAATACTAATTAAACCGGTGGGTTATTGCAGAGAATACAGTTCTTATGCTCCTGTCACAGGAGTTCCGTGAGTAATTGGACTTGACCTGTATGTCGTCTTTAATATTTCACTTGCTCTGGAATATTATTACTCACTTCCTTTAAGATGATAGCTAGGCTTTTTATGCAGCTAAACTTCTGTTTAACCTTGCTGTGAGAGTATGACAGTAGGCTAGTTCAGGCAGGTTAACATTCATTTGGTAACCAGCCTGCTTAATCAGCCTGCTGCAAATTAAATCTTTGGGAGTTCTAGAGGACAAGTGATAAAGTCATTCTGAATTATGTATAAAAATAAATGGGGTATCTCCAGTGCTCGTGGCAGTAAATGAAGTTTAAGGCTTATGATTTATTCTTGGGTTTTTGTTAAGGGTGATTGAAATGTAATTTACCTTCAGGTTTTTACAGTCTAATTAGGAGGGTGCTGTAGTTCTGAAATGCAGAGCGAAAGTCACCCATCCTCTGCCCCCCTGAAACAGCAGTAATTTTGAGTGGATCTAGAAAATCCTTTTCTGTCCTTTAGGTATTTTTTTTCTGAAGGACCCATTAGCTAGAAGCACTGTTTTGAAGGCACAGCCAGAACTGTCTTTCTACGAGTCATTGAGAATTGAACAGAATCAAATGTTTTGTCAGGTTCAGATTCTACAGAAAATAGGATTTGTTGCCAAAATGCATTAGCTGTATTAAGAGCTATTTGCATTGAAAGTTCACCCCACGTATTACCAAGATAGGGCTTAGGTGCTCCTGAGAATTCTCCCTGGTCGTCAGACCCACAGTGAGAGGGCTGGTGGGCTTTCCAGAAGAGGGCACCAGGCTGTGTCCAGTGTCTATCAACAGTAGGCTTAAGTGCTGTTTCTACTGGTTAATCAAATTGATTTTTTTTCAAGATGACCTATTTTCATTTCACTGAATCACTGCCTGTCATTGTTCCAAATTTGACAGATACTGTTCTTGTCCAGTTTAACACTGGACAAGACTGGTAATTACCAGTAATGGTTCAAAGTTCTGTTCTGACTTAGGAAAAAGGAACAATTCAAGACAGTTTTGAGTCTGCAGTTTCATTTAGTTTGTTTTGAATCTATATGCATACATAACTTTATTTTGTTATAAAATGTGCAAGTAGTACTGTCAGCTGTCCTTTTCCCTTTAAGCACCTTCACTTGCTGCCCATGCAGCTGTTCCTCAAGATTTTACATAGCCGATGTAAGAACAGCAACAAAACCCTGCAGATCCTAAAGTTTTATTTAGCAGCTTCATCTGCAGGTGAAAATAAGGCTTAGAGCTTCACACCTAGCAGAAATACTGCAGTATGTTCACAGTCTCTGTACAAAAATAGTTGTTTCTTTGAATGTTGTTACGCGACGTTAACAAACAAACAAAAAGCCAGCACACACACACACAACTCTCAGTTGAGTCTGTAGCTCTAACACACGTTTGTTACTTTTTTTGTAGATGACTCTAGCTGTATCAGGAGTGAGCTTTCCTTGCCATCGACTTACAGTTGGAAGAAGATCTTCACCTGTACAAACAAGGGAACAGTCAGAGGAGGTAAGCACATCTTAACTTAGAAATAGGAAGAAAGTAGAGCTGATGTAGATTGTGTCGGGATGTGAGAAGTCAGTGATTGATTTAGTGTTTCTTTCTCGCTCTTACTGGTTCAGTTAAACCACCTGTAGTACCTTTAGATGGGAAAAAAGAATACTAACCTGAGATAAAATAGGCTTAACTCTTCTCAACATTTTATATAAAGTTCCAACTCCTGAGTTAAAATAATACATTTTCTCACATAATGCTCTGTCAACCATACTTCTGGTGAAAATTAAATCTTATTTATAAAAAGCAGCTGATCATGCTGTATAAAACAGGAAAATAAAATGCAGTATATCAAGTGTTTCATAGAAACATGGAAGTACATTTCAGTATTTGAGTTGAATTTCACTGAAGACAATGTCTGTAATAGATGTTGATGGTGGATTTTGATCTTTGTTTCTAAACAGCAATGCACTGATGTTCATATGGTTAGTGACAGTGATGGAGATGACTTTGAAGATGCTACAGAGTTTGGAGTTGATGATGGAGAAATGTTTGGGGTAGCATCATCTGCCTTGAGGAAATCACCAATGAGTAAGAGTTGAAAGTTAATTGCTGATTAACTGGTAATTGTACAGAACTAGTGAATGCAGAGAGGTGCCGTGGGTCTGCACGGTAAGAAACAGGGAATGTTTTTTCAACAGGACCATTAGAATTGTGCCAGTCTCATGTCTGTTGGATGTGTTAAATGGAAATACTGGAAAAGTAATTGGCAGCAATGAACACGTCTTCTCGTGGAGGAAGTTTCTTCTTAACCTCGTTGCTTTAGCTTGTAGCTGAAGGATGATGATTTAATTCTGAGAAATGGTGATATGTAACCAAACGTACCTGCAGAGACTAAGATTGAACTCTTTTAAGCATTCTGCAGATTTTAGTTTTGGCATCTAATGGGGATAAATATTTTTGCCTGAATACATCTAATAGGTTTTTCAGTGATTATTTGTCCTTGGATTATGAATAGGACTGAGCAGGAACAGTCACCTACTTCCTATACGCTATTCTGCATATACTCGATCTTTTTAGGCCTCCATTGGTGTTATTACCTTGAATGTTTTTGATAGCAAATTTTTGGCACTGTAGTAACACGTGAAGCTTTTTAACATTATGCTTAGAAAGTTCTTCTTTAAAAAAGAAGGAAGTCACTAGAAATGCCATGAGTCAAGGCTTTCAAGTCAGTCCTTTCATTTTAATGTATTAAAGTAAGTCCAGAATGTTAACTCTGAACAAGTGATATATCACATTACACTGGACCTGAGGATTTTACTGTTTGGAAAGGCTGAATATATTCATGAGAGCGTCTGGAAATTCCATGTCTTTCCAGAGGTTCGTAGTCTTTCATGAAATTTATATGTCTCTCGGTAACCACTTCAGTAAGCTGCCAACATAAAAAATCCATGAAGCAAAGTGAGTGTGCATATTAAAGTCTGTTTCCATAAGGTTGCATTCAATCTTTTTAATCCTTTTTTTTTTTCTTCTTTAAGTGCCAGAAAATGCTGAAAATGAAGGAGATGCCTTATTACAATTTACAGCAGAGTTTTCTTCAAGGTAAACTCAACCTTATAACGGCGTAATTCTTGTTACAAACGAAGTAACATTTTTTAAATAATGAAAATAAAAATCAACCGTACGTGGATATTTTCTTACATAACATCAGACATTTGAGCATCCATATCTAATTTAATTTAAGCTTAACTTTGAACTGTTTCCGAAATAGGCTGTTTCTTGGTCTAAGTTGGAGTGACAGATTCTTGCCTTATTTAATTTGCCATCTATTAATATCATTAGTTAATTATGTAGATGTCCAGAAAGATGATAAAGAATCTGATTATGTATTCTAATTTGATTTGCAAAAACAAAAAGACTAAAGCTGGCTAGTAATGAAGAGTATCTACAGAGTTGCTGTGGTTTCATCATTAATGAAATGGCTGTATAAACCATTGCTTTTAATAATAAAAAGCTTCTTTCTTAAAAAAAAACCTCATATCAAGAAATCTTGAATTGTTAAACAATTACCATATTTAATACAAAAAATTAGAAGTTGCAACATAATGTTCTACAAACTAATGTGAAGTTTATATGCCTTCTGTTTTGACTCCTATGTGATGAATGGCTGTTTTATATAAACGAGATGAATGAATGTGTACTTAAAGAATAGACTTCAATTGGCCTTTAAGAATATAATGAAGAATGAAATTATCACTGAAAAAATGCATGGAACTTTGGGTGTCTATGTGTATAAGCAGAAAATTCTTATATTTGTAAGGCAGCACTTAGTTATTTGAAGCTTTTGAGTGCTGGTGGGCCTATAAAGGAGGGAGGGGAACTGTTTAGAAGTGTAGCACTTCATCCTTCTGATGGTTTAGCCAATGCGTTGTAGTTACAGAATATATGAAGAGGCAGAATGTTGAAATTATTGTCATAACTTTTATTAATGGAAAATTCTGTCTCAAATAGATACGGTGATTGCCATCCTGTTTATTTTATTGGATCATTAGAGGCTGCTTTTCAAGAAGCCTTCTATGGGAAAGCTAGAGATGTAAGTGTGTACTAAAGTTACTTGATTTAATTTAGGAGAAAAATGGAGATCACTGCAGATATTTTATCTTTATTTTAAGAAGGTACACTGTGTTGGAGTATCTTGTTTATACTGTTTGTGAAGAGTTATATAGTTGATTGACCAAAATGTTTACACCGATTGTTATTGAAATTGCACTGAATGCCTCATGCTTTGTAATTATTTGGGCTGTATTTTTATTGGAGTTCTTTAGTGATCGTAGTGATCAGTTACTATGGGCATAGGGGTTTCCTCTTCTTCTAATTCTCTGCATTTTCCTTTTTGTGTCCTCACGTAACACTGGCTGGGAATCTTTTGTTTGACAGGTTCAGAGTAGCACACTGGTGACTCCCTTGAAGGATGGCTAATGAAATTGTAAATTTAAAGTGAAAGGTTTTTGAAATACACCCCTTTCTTTCTTTTTTCTTTTGTACAGCCTTTATCTGCCAAGTGAATTCCAGTGCTCAGGATTGGTTATTTAGGTTTTCTGTCCATCCAACCAGACGTCTCAAGTTTCTGTTATTCTATGCACACTTGTAAAATCAGTATTTTAATAAAATTAGAATGGGAACAGTTTATTTAAGTTCTGGTGACTTGAATTCGCTAAGGAGAAACCCAAAGCCCTGCGTAATCAGTCGTAGATAAAGCTAAAACACAAACATGAAGGTTATGCTGTTTCAATTTATTTTTTGTCGTCCTGATAGATATTTAACTTTAAAATGAAGAATGTTTGGGCTTCCTGAGGTTATTCATATTGGAAGGAGCAGCTATGTTGTGTTAGGGGATGTTACAATAATAATGCCCTGTGTAGCTTGAATTAACACTAACTGGGCATGTTGTGGATACCATTTTCTCACACTCTAAATTTGGTGAATACTTTCATGTCTGAATCTGAATTTCGGAACATAAATGTACGCACAAGAACTCAGAGGCAAAGTATTAATTTTTATCTCGTGAAGTGCGTAACTCATTAGGAACTTTCATAAGTATTTTATACCTACAAATCTGGTATTAATGCAGTGCAGTAAATTAAGTATGAAGCACTTCATATACTGTTTACATGGCATGTCTGAAATTCACGTCACCTCTTACTTGTAATATTTCTTATGTATTTGGACTAGATACTCATCAGAACAAAGTGATACAATTAGGAAAGTATTGTTTTCTCAAGGTGTTTTTTGCAAATATTGCCTGAATTTTTAGAAGCCTTGAACCCCTCCCCCCATCAGCCCTGTAAATGTCATTGTTTTGATTGTAACATTCTGATTTAAAAGAAAGATATGAGAAGCGATAAACCCCATTTTGGAGTTCTTAAGCGAGGAGAGGGACATGCCTTATTTTATATTTTTACAATTGCCTTTAGTAATGGAATAGTTACATAAGAAAAAAATCTTAAGAGAAACAGCAACCTGAGTGTCTTGTCTTCTAGTTTATACTATGGAGGGCACTTAATTTTACCAGGGCAACAGATGAGCTTCAGGCACCAACATTCTTCACTTGAAGCGAGAAATTGAGTTCCAAGAGTAAATAAAAACAAGATTGAACGTTTAAATCCTCTGCTAGGCTTTTTGAACTTATATACTCATTAAATGTTTATTGGAGTGGTGGGATTACGAAGGATTTGGGTAGCTTCATCAACTGGTATATACTTAATCACTAAGTAAAACAGTACATTTGATAGAGTGTTTCTCACGATGCCACACTCAATCCATCTTAATGAAAACAGCTTCAAACTGATTTAATTTGAGAGCACTTGGCAGCTTGAGTGCTCAGAGATCTCAGCCTTTTCGTGACAAAATCTCCGTGCTGTCCAGAACGTGCACTCTGCAGTTGAGGTGCATTTAAACAGCCATCAGCAGGTTCTTAATGTGCGCTGTGGGTACTTTTTCTCTCCAGAATACTCCATTGCATGTGAAGTGGAAGGCTTTTTTCGGGAAACATTTCAGTTTGAGTTATTTTAAGAAAATCAGTTTATGTCAGAACATGTATTTTTAAACACAGATTGTGTTAAAATTCTTTCACAAGAAATAGATTTTTTTCTGCTAAATTTTAATGTGTCTTATTTTCAGGAGCATTTGAAAGGATGGTAATTTGTAGCTGCATAAGAAAATGGTACTTGAAAGAGGTTGGAAAAAAAATCAGATGTTTTCTATTGCCTGTGTTTTTGTTTAGCGTTCCTTACCGTAACTCTTTGAGTCATCTGAGTTAAGATTAACTCATGTGATGGGTCTCTCTTTTGTTTAATAGTGTCTAATGCCACGGTAGAGCTTGTTCTAGACAGGAGAGATGGTGCAAGGTCAAGTGTAGCTCTATTTTAAAACTTGTGTATACCTTTGACACAAAAATACAGATATAGCTAAGCCAAGATACAGAGCTTTCCCTTTACCTACTGATCTCCTTGGTCCCTGACAGTGAAATCCCCAGTTACCTCCTGCACTCTGATAGTTCAGAGCACCATGTGTTAGATTCTAAGGCTTATTTTGTACACATGGCACAAAAAATATTCTCATTATTAATTTTTTTTTTAACTGGGGCAGGAAGAGAGACAGAAGTTTATTAGACTAACAAAAGTTTATTAGACTAACAAGTTAGTTTGTGAAATTCTTTCTCTACTTACTGTGCCCATTTGGAAGGAACATTTCTCAGTCATGTTAGTTAATGAAAAACAAGCTTACTCTTGCTCAAGTAGTTATACCATCATAGAAAAGCTAGCTGGGATGAGATTTATGATGGATAATTTTAAACAAGGTGCTTGCAGGAGGTTTCTTTACAAGTGAAAGCAGTTTATGGGTGTGTAGTGTTCTAAAGCATCAGGAGTTTTATCTTAACTTACAGTGGTATCTTATTAATACGAGATCTTGATCTCGCTTTTGAATCTCACTAAGCTATTTACTTGGGTGATAGTGAAGCATTTTTTTATATTGAATTTTGTTTACCTTTTCATTTTATAGGTGGTTGCTACTCTTTTGAGAAAGGGTAAAGACATCTGCTTTACCTTTTCAGTAGCTCTTATCTTTATATACCTCTGTCAGATCACCTCCTGCCCCTCGCTCAACCTTTCTGTCCACTGACTTTTAATAAATATGTGAAACATCTCTCTTAGCACAGATTGGTATTGTCACCTCAATATATACTCCTGCATACTGAAAATGAACCGTGTTTTTCTTCTCTTTGCATTCTGTCTTCTAGGTTCAGTTTAGTGGCAGAACCATTCCTCTTACATATGAGTGCTTAATTTCCTGAATACCTAGAAGAAAGTATGCTCTTTCTGTGATTTGGCACGTTCAAATAAAACCCTTTTTTTCCTTTCTTTTTTTTTTCCTTCTTCTATTTCATTTTTGTTTTAGCCTGAATATTCCTTCATACAGAGTTTTCTGCGGTATAATTTTTATCTGTGGTATTCAGAAAGATGTCCCTCATTATTTCAGCTAATGAAGTGCATGCCTACCATTAGGACCCTTGAAGTAGCCCCTCCTGAGGTTGTCTATGCTAAGGAAGCACCAGCCTCTGCGCTTTAAACGCATTCATACTTTCCAATCTAGCCTGATGTGTTTGTTAGCAGTTCTATCCTTTCATCCTGAATTCTGAACTTGTGGATAATAACCATTTAGAAATTTTTGCTACAGCATACCAGCTTTGTAATCTCATTGTGTGCCTGCACACCCTTTATTCTGCTTCATTGTTCGTACCAGAAAGGTCAGTGCTGGGAATGGATATCTCTTCAGCACTCTTCATATTCAACCTTATTGAAATTGTCTGCCACACTTTACATTTTCTCCTCTTTCAAAGTTTATAATTTGTCGTTCTTATTTAAATTTGTTTTTAATTACTGCTTATTTTTCGCGTTATGTAAGCTATCACTACAAGTTCAATTGATTGAAACAGAACAGTGTAATAGGATTAAATAGTTGGAACGTGAAAGTAGATTAAATCAAGCCTGAAATAAAACACACCTTTACCTGGGAGACTGGTTAGCCACTCAAACAGCTTTCCCTGTGTAACGTGGGTTTTTCTTTACTGATGGTTTTACTGAGAGATAGAAAATTAAATTTAGAACTTATTTAGGGGTGTCCTATGCCAAGTATAATGCAAAAGGCAAGATCAATAGGCTAGGGGGATCATCTCAGTAGGAGCATGTAGGAGTACAGTTTAGCTCTGATTGTCTTTGCAGCACTAAAAGCTGGCTTCAGCAGGTTCTGTTCTGTGTAATACAGAAACAAGACTTCCCATAAATAAATCTCTGCCTTATTCCTGCTTTGATCCTTTCTCAGAGTACGTTCTAAGGTGTATTGCCTTGGCATTGCAGGAGGTTTGCATTTTGCTTAGGTAAAAAACTGGCGTTTGATAAAGTAGTGTTGCCCAAGAAAGCTGATCATGTGATCTCCAAGATCACCTTACGTAGGTGAATCATCTGTACACTTTGAAGGCTTAAAGATGTGCAGGTATGTCCGTTATTTTACTACATATAACCTGGAGGAAACTGTGGTTTTGCTGACCCTTATGACAGTATTGCTGAAAAATAGATCTCTTGATGGCTTAACCCTTAAAGTCCATCAGATGTTTTGTATGTAAAACCTTTTCAGTGTGCCACACCTGAGGACTAACAATAACTTTTCACCATGGGAAAGAATTTGTGCCCTGTACATAACCCACAAGTCCCTATATTTCTGAGAAATCCAATGCAGAGCAGACTGGTGCTGCATGAATAGGCTTCTTACCTGGAAGTCAGGACTGTTCGACAGCTTAGTAAGCCCATTTTATTTGTATCGACTAACAAATTCCCTGCATCGGTCATCTTAAAATCTTAGAATTTACTCTGATTTTTTTTTCAAAAGTCGACAAAAATCTCCTTACAAATATGCATTACCACGGGTTAAAAAGAAAAGCCTCCCTCCCCTTCCAAAAATCAATTCCAAGCCTTTTGCAGTAACACTTTTTCCAAGAACAAAATGCCTTCTATTGAGATTTTTCAGAATGATGTTTCAGGGCTCTGTTCCTCCTGCTCCCACCTTTCGTTGTCCTAGCACTACAAGCCTGTGCCCAGCCTGAACTTTTTGGACACATTATCAGACACGAGTACAATCTTTATATATGATGGAGTTTCGTCTTTGCCTGACAAGGCTTACTGATGTAACACAAATTACATTCACTTGTAAAGTAGCTCAGTGTAAACACCTATTGTGTATGTGCCTGTTTTGTTTACTAAAATTTGTCCCTAAATCTTTGGACCTAAAACTGTACATATTTTGAAACATTCAGTTGTAGGGAATCTCATATTTAACAGTTTCATGGGGTTGTTTCTTTGGAACTAAAAGTGTTTCTCAAGAGCCTTTTTTTCTACCCGCTCCCCGTGAAAAGAGGAGAGCAAAGCCATCCGCTTACCACAAAGCAGTGCCACCACAAAGGAAAGATTAAGGGTTTAGAGAGAGGTCAATATGGGTTTTTCTCTAACTAAACACTTTCCTAAAGTTTCCTTGTGGAAAAAATAATGAAGTCATCTCAGAGTTTTTAAAGAATTTTTATTTCTTTTTCACCGTCTGCATTCGCTTGTCTTCTCAGCATGGATGTTTAATCTTTCTAGGCTTTGTGAATTGGTCCAAATGAATAAGTGGTGAGCTGTCTCTCTAGGAGCTGGAGGCTTATTCTAAGGCCCTAATCACTGAGTAAACACATCTTTGCCCTCCCTCTCTTACAAGTGCTATATAATAGTCGAGATTCTAGCACAGTAACCTGGATATTGCAGGGATCGACGCTTTGAAATGCAGAATGGCTGATCCTCAGAAACAGACAGTGCCTGATCTTCCACTGCCTCTTTCTTCTTTTTAAATTAAATATCACCACAGAAATGCTGTTTTATTGCTTGATATTGCGCATTAGTGCCCTGGATTTTCAAGTTTAGTTTCAGTCAACATTGTTGGCTGCTCTTATATGGATCTCTGCATGTTGGGCTCATTAATGGCCCTTCTTGGCACATGTGTACTCGGTTCTGAAGAACATTTAAATTAAATTAGACAAACATTAATGCAAATTACTAATCCTTTTCCCAAAGTCTAATGTTCAGATGTATTCTTCTTTTTATAAACAGTCATTAGGTTTTATCCAAAGCTAGTCTTTGAGGTTGTAGCTTTCAAGTTGTTTTTAAGTAGAAAATTTGTCTCAAAATTGCCTCCCATGTTTTGCCATATCAGTCTTACTTAGAATGAAGAGATTTCAAATCACCTTTAGATAAAAGTCTGAAAATACCATTCACAATATGGCCTAAGAAAGCATTTTCAAGTAAGATTTTAAAATGTGGTGGTGGTTGTGAGTGGAACTTTGTAATTTTCTGAATGCGATTCGTAATTGATTGATTACCACGAATGGGATCGTGATCCTTTACTAGCTTATAGTTTTCCTATATTTTTCTAATTTGCATTCTTGTCTTGTGTTCACATAGACCCTGTTTCCAGGAAGTATCATGGGGACACAGCACAGCTGTATGCTGCTGCCTGTGACGTTCAAATATTACTTGATGGGATTTCAGAAAAATAAGGCAAATTTCTCTGGTTTTGAGAGGCACAAACACCATCCTCAGCATCTAGTCTTTACCAACATAGCAGCTATGATGAGATACATCAGAACTCTGAAATGCAGAGTGGGATTCTCGCATTTGATCTGTTACCCATCTCTAGAGGTCATGGCTTGTGAGAGCAGCTGTGGTCCCTTGGTTTAATCTGCCCAGGGAAGAGGATATTCTGTGATTCTGAAGCTGCTTCCTTTACTTGTCCTACATGTTTGCAGTGCTAGGACAGATACCTTCCTCATCTGCTCCGCAAGAGATGTAGCCAGCCAGACTGGTGTGTGGCCTTTCCACCGCACATCGACTCACAAAGTAGGTGAGAGGTGGATGTGCCTTAGGCCTCCCCACGCCACACGACTGCATGCAGAGCTGCCAAAACATCCAGCATGCAGCATCACAGGCCTTGGGACTGTGGACAGCTCTGCAGTTACTTGATTTCCTCTTTTGTTTGGCTACAGATGGGATGGTAGTAACACACTGTCATTTTTTTAAGGTTGTGTATAATTGTATTTGTTCAGAATCTTAGACTTTGCTGTGTTAAGGGGTGTATTCATTGCTCAGGGGATTGTTCCAAGTGTTATCTTTATTGGACAGCAACATTTTTTAAGCTAAGTCTTCTAATGAAATTTTTGCTTTTGTATTGAAATGTTGTTGTTTTCCATGTTCAAAGTATCTGTTGTGGTACCTGAAATAAAAGTATTAGGAAGAGGGGTGGACAGCTTGCCTTGAAATCTGTTGGGTTTTTTTTAGTGTGTGCACTTGGAGGTACTCAGCACCTTCAGTAAATGCCATTGGGTGTACTGGTGTACAAATCTGCAGCAGTAATTTTATTTTACTAAACAGTGAGGAGATTTTCTCTGTTCAACCTTTTCTCATGTCTTCTCAGAGAAAGCTTCTTGCTATCTACCTCCACCATGATGAAAGCGTACTAACCAACGTCTTCTGCTCACAAATGCTGTGTGCTGAATCCATTGTCTCATATCTGAGTCAGAACTTCATAACCTGGGCGTGGGACATGACAAAAGAAGCAAACAGAGCAAGGTAAGGCTCTTTGGACTGTAAGTGGAGAAGCTTATCTCTGTGTCATCTCTGTGTATCAAATGTCTTGTTGCTTGGTATTTATTTGAATTAAAAACTTGCTTGGTCATAGCTGATCAATGAAATTGTGCTGTCTGATATGCACTGGGAATGGAACCTTCCTTCTTGTCATTAGAAATTGACTTCTTATTCCTGAATGAGAAAAATAGTTCAATAAATCAGTTCCTTTTATTGTTTCAGAATTTATTCTGCAAACGTAACGCTGGAACTATTTCTTCAAGCCTCTGTATTGTAGCGTGGGTGTATACTACACTACTACTACGTACGTAGGACTGTCTGGGTCCTGCTTTGGAATAGCTACTTTTACTAGTGGAAGTCTTGCTTTATGTAAAAATACCATTAATTTGGTAAATAAATATTAAAAACAGATTGTAAAAAGAAATTAAAGCTTACAAATTGTACAGAATTTTTTTGAACTCCAAGTTGCTTCCAGAACATTCCATTGGTGGTCTTTAGATGCTTGAATAAGTTTTCATACAAACTGTAAATGAAAAACTGACCTGTATCTTAGGCCATCGTGCTACTGTTGTGTAAAGGAGCTAAGAAATTGTGTAGATTACACTTCCTTCTACTTATTTCTGGGTGTTACCAACAAATTTTCATCTCTTAACGCATTTCTCTCCTTTAGTTGTTTATCAGTTGATCATAAACTATTGAAAATACCAATTTTATGACTATTTCTAGAAAGTGGACCTGTCTGGTTTTCTGACTTGGCTGCTGTTTCATCACCATTGCTTACACAGAAGGCTACTTGGATAATGCTTCGTGTTTATTACTGTGTTGTGGTAATTATTCTATCATGGGAACAAAAGATGCAGCAGTCCTTTGGCCTGGGATAAAGATGCAATGTTTTACACAATTCCATTGATTAATGAATAATTAAAAGTATATCTTTGTTTATTTTCCTTGTGACTTGCTAGAAATTGGCTATTGCTATATAACATTCATGCATTCATATTCTTAAATATTTAAATTATAGCTAATATTTCTTTACCTTAAGTTAACAAGGGAGAACAGAACAATCTCCTTGTCTAACAGTGTGCTTTATAAATGACATTTATGTTTCATAGGAATTCCTCACTAGATCTTCTGCATTTTGTCACTGTATGAACCTGTGATTGTGATCCTGGTTTAATTTATTCTAGAGAAAGTTAAAGATCGTTGAAAAAAAACAAACAGGAAAGAGAAAGAGAGGAAGAAGAAACATCTAGGGGCTTTCATGGCCCAAATACATAGACGGAAAACTCGCTTAAGTCTTTTGGTATTGCCATTCATCGGCAGTAAGGAGCCTCCTCCTTTTCTTTTATCCCACAACTTGGTGTAGAAGGAAACACTATTTCTAAACCATCTGTAGTGGCTAAGTTCAGCTGACTACCTGCTGTTCCATTGTTTGGTTTTCTATTTAATTCTCTAGTTTCTTTTATTTTACAATGACAAAAAATTGCAGTGTAGTTTCTTTTGAAAAACTGTGTTTGAGGGGTTTTTTATGACTGACGATCAACAGCCATGTAATTGCTTTGTTGTGTTTTACTAAAGAAATCTATTAAGTAGCACAACTTTGATACACTAGTAATAAGAGTTTGCAGGTTACAGAGACACCTGTGGTGACCAAAGCGACAGAAGCTGCTTATTAGAAAGAGCCTGTACAGCTGTGTCCTATTAACTCCTTATGACACTTCTTAAAACACAAAATAAAGGGCTTGTTTAAGTCTTTATAGCTATTCTCAATGAACCTAGTCACTGATTGTGTAGTACGATAGGGTTTTTAAGCCTTCATTTTTTTGCTTTCTATTAACAGCAACAAAGAAACTGTCATATTAACAGTGAGGTCAGAAAATACTAAGGGGTGAACAAGGCAGGCTGGCTTGAATTGGAATAACTTATCATTCGTGTTTAGTGTCACATCCTACTCCTGTGATTTCTTCAGAGGGAGTATGATGCTTCTGTCCCTCTTTGGGGAGTGCCAATGCACTGTAGGCATTCCCATAAATAAATATGCAGTACCTCTGTTTAATTACTGCACTTCTTTATGTGGCACAGTGGCAGTGGTCTCGGAGTACTCTGTTCTGTGTCCCCACAAATACGGTTGCACGTAGCTTTGTTTGAAGGGTGAGAAAACAATAAGAGGAACTGGGTTTTTTTCATGTTTTCTGCAAATCCGTGTAACCCAAAAGCTACTTATTGGTGCTGGTAGGGTGGCATTAGTGCATGTAGGTAGAGCCAAGCCAGCATGGGAAAGCAGGAGGGATCAGGTCAACTTTATTTGTACTCATAATTAGCAACACTTTAGCGTGAGTAGTGAGACAGTTTTTCAGTACTGTAGATAGACTTCTTTAGAGGTATTTATACTTCGACTTCTTGAAACTCAAAAGGGAAAAGAGTAAGCTACAGATGTAACTTTTACATTCTTCTTGTATTCCGTTCAAGCTGGGATGAACCTTGAGCTTAACAATCACTCTTTGGCTTGCCTTGTGGAGATTTGCTACTGTGCCACTCTCAAGCAGCAGAAATGCAGTTAGAAGAGGTAGTAGTAGTAGTGCCTGCCCATAGCAGCACTGACAATTCTAGCCCTACCTTTGAGCCAGGCTGCAGCAGCTCACCAGCTGCACTGGGGCATTGCATGGGCTGAGGACTTCATTGAGTTTCCAGAGAGTTTCTGGGAGAGCTCGGCTGCAGGGCCAGACGTGAGCAGCTGTAGTTCTGGCATCCTAGGTCTTCAGAAGGTTGTCTAAACACCGTTATTAGGAAATAATTTTGTGTTTGTGTGTGTATAGCAGGCGTGTGTGTGTGTGTGTGTGTGCAAGCACATGCGTAACTTTCGTTAATTCATTAATATATATTAACGTAATACATGTACTGGGCATAAATATATGTATATCATGAATATTCATAAATACACGTATACCTACACCTGCACACATGCCTTTATGCTTGTACACACAGCATTTACAAATATAGCTTATGCATAATATTAACAGGTTTCCAAAGTACATAATGTTTGCCAAGCAAAGCAATGCCCAAACCATAAAACAACACCTCAAATGTCGGTAGCAGCTTTTCAGCTTTTGCTATCTTTGCCCTTGGGTGCTGCATTTCAAGGTGCTGCCAACTTTTCTCAGCTCTGATGACAGGTACTTGTTAGTTTTAATGTTCAAATGATAGTTTTTCATTTTACTTAAGCTTAGGAAAGAGTTAATTGGCCAAAGTGCTTCTCAGCAGCAGGTTGTCTTCACCTGCAATTTCCGTCATCAAGTAATTAGCCATATTCACAGCTGCTGACCCTTGATACTAACCTACTGAATGGTGCATGCCTGGATGAAGACCAGTTGACCATTCTGCTCTAGCTCCCCAATCCTATTAGATCCTTCAGCAAATATATTGCAGGTGTGGGGTCTGATAGTGCAGGGCTTGGCGAGTTAATTTCTCACTGCCTCCTGATGAATGGCCGTAGATGCTGCATGCGTTGCTTGCAAAACTGTTGACTTGTTCTTTGGGTATCAAATCCTTAACAGGTTTCACAGAACGGTGTGAAAACCTTATCTAGTGTATTTTGTAATATTTAATTTACTTTAATAGCAATACGGTGTGAGTCCATAAAAACAGGTCAAAAGTCTAATTAATGTTTTAAAAATAAAGGCTCGCAACCACCAGGCGAGTTTGTTATTTTCTGTATGGTTTGTTTTGAGGAGGAAGAGGAAAGAAGGTGAGGAGGGAACCCTTCTGTTCCATGATTACATCCCACCCGCTCATTTTCTCCTTTTCTCCTTTGCTTTTGATTTTAGTGGCGGTCTTAACAGAATGTCAAGATCAATTTGCAGCATGGTTTAACTCAAGGTTTGCATTCTGCCAACAGCAATTGTCCTAACGAACAATGCCGTGTGTTCTTGTAACTTCAGAAGCTTTTAGAAGGCTCATGGCAAGGGCAGCATCTAATGACTTTATTAGTGTAGGGTTTCAAAATGGGCTCAGTAATTGTTCACATCTCTTTGTCATCTAGTCATAATTACTGCATAGTATTGTTCAGGGTTGCACTTGTGAATAGTTTCCTAATAGCACTGAAATGAAGAAAAAAGGAAAAGGATAAAAGGTGATTGTCTCTTTAGACAGAGAACAAAACAGCCTGTATATAGATGATGGTTAAACTGTTTATTATACGCCCACTAGAAAAGGTAAACTATCCTTCTTTAAATATTTATGTACTTCAGGGTAATTTCATGGTGCTAAACTAAAAATGTCCAAATCTGGAAAACTGAAAGCCAGTATAGAATGCATTTTAATTTGATTGTGATTAGGAAGATATGGATGTGTCCCTAATATTCAGCTATAAATAGGAAGTGGTCTCTCTGTGTATCTGATTGAAGTTTTTACTGTGTCATTTTATGAACTTGTGAAAATGCTTTAAGGTCGTCTGAAAAAGTTACTAAAAGCCCAGGAATTAACTATGGATACATTTGCAAGCGTATATTTTAACTTCCCATTATAAAAACAAATCCTAAAGCAAGTTCTATCCAGCTGTACTCAAACCATGGTGTGGTACATTGTACTTGTTGAACAGAAAATGGGAAGGAATCAACCTCTGTACCGTCCTGTGTAAGAACTGAAGGCAGAAGAATGTGTAGACAACGCAGACCTGTTGGGCTGCCTTGAGATGGAAGAAAGAACTCTTCACAGGTCTGTTTAAACACAGGAGTCCACAGTTGTGCCAGTGAAGTCTAATGCCAGGTGGAATGGGAGCTCTAGAGAAACTGAGCAGTGTCTATGAGGGTGTCTAAAACAGCCATCAGAAGAAGTCGTTCAGCTGGCAGAGTCAGAATTTGTACTAAAATACAGCTGGAAGCCTTGGCTGAATCTCCTTGGTACTGCAGAGCACCTGGTGGGGACAGAGCTCTCTGCCGAAGTGCAGGTGTTGTCCTCCTTGGGTTAAAATGATTCTGCTTTGAGTTCTCTGCTCTCCGCTTTGTTACTACTCTGACTGTCAGCAGGTGTCAGAGAGCTGCAGATAACAGTGTTTAGTCCATACCTGGCCAGGAGGCTCAAGTGTACTGCGTCATTCCTGACCCATGGCTGTCAGATCTGATCTTTGGTGCGAGGGAGATTTCTCAGCATTTCTTCTTGCCTAGTTCCAGTACTTGACTTTCACTGCCTTTAGGCAGTTCTCACTAATATTTAACCTGAGTTTATCTTACAGCAATTGGTGACAATTAAATCTTGGTACACTCAGTAGTTAATGAGAGATGCTCTTCCCCTCTTCCCCTCTTCCCCTCTTCCCCTCTTCCCCTCTTCCCCTCTTCCCCTCTTCCCCTCTTCCCCTCTTCCCCTCTTCCCCTCTTCCCCTNAGAGATGCTCTTCCCCTCTTCCCCTCTTCCCCTCTTCCCCTCTTCCCCTCTTCCCCTCTTCCCCTCTTCCCCTCTTCCCCTCTTCCCCTCTTCCCGACTTTAAAAGTGACACCGTGTTTCCCTACTTTTTTTTTAATCAATTCTAAGCAACCCTGATCCCTTCATCATCTCCTTGTATGTTGTCCTTTATAGACATTTATTATTGCATATTTCGTGTTGTGCAAACCATGCTTCTGATTATTCACCCCAGTGTCGTCTTCATGTCATGAATTTTCTTCCTCCCTACCTTCTTGATTCTTACTCTGTATTTGTGGAGCTCTTCTGCTTAGGGAGTTTCAGTGGCTGTGTTGAGTTGCATTTATCAGGTTGTTTCTCTGATTTCTGAAGGTTATTCTTTTACAGACTCCTGGTGTGCTTGTAGCTTCCCCCACTTCACCACCATGTATAAACTCTGTTTTTAACTAGGTTATTGGTAGAGCTAACTAAGTCTTAGATATTCCTCAGCAAATCATGTTATGTGTCTTTCTTTACAATAGACTGATCAAAACAACCACTGAAAGGCAACTGCATCCTTTGGTTTCCGTTTTTAGCACAGCATTTGAGCAAGGGGTGCAGATACATTTCGTTTATACTTTCAGCAGTAAGTTTTCCTGGTGACACTGCTACCTGAAGGGATGGATTAATGAGTTTCTAGCTGGACGTATTTTAGACAGAACAGGGTTATAAGGTATTTACCTAATCTGTGTGAACCTGGGAGGATGAAATTAGATCTTCCATGCTGTATGAAGAGTTAGATAATCCACTCATCTAAGCTTTACTTTTGCATAAAGGAGAAGTGGATAAAATCATGTTTTTTACATCTGAATCCCTGGGTATTTTGCTTATGGATGCTAAAGAGAATATCCACACCATTTGACTCAGGCTGCTTTGTAAATCTTTAGACCATACCTTGTGTCTGTTGCTTCCCATCCTTTGTATTTGAGTCAACAGCTATGACCCCCCTGGTTTGGGTGAGACATTAACTCTGTATCGTAACGACTGTGGATAGCGAGCTTATTTAAATATAGCATTTCCTGTCCTCAGCTTTTACTTTTTTTTAAATGTAAATACCTCATGCAAAAATCTTATTTTTACATTAACATTTTAATGAGTTTTATGTTGATTTTGCACAGTATATAATTATTATTAAGAATAATCAGGAACATTGCATGTTTAATATTCATCATTGTATTCCTCATACTCAAAAAAAGAAGTCTCAGCTTTTTCACAGCCATTTCTGAAGTTTCTAAAAAGGAAGGTTAGCCTTGGGAAGCGCCTGCCTGTAAATAAAGCCCCCTGTTTCCACCCGATGTCATCTGAGCTGCGGGCTGAACATCGTTTCAGACTGACAGGGAATGAACATTCTTGAAGAAGTTACCGTCACTGTAAAGAAGTCTTTCCTCATGTTTGTACGGAACTTCCTGTGTTCCAGTTTGTGCCCATTGTCTTTTGTCCGATCTCTGGGCACCACCCATAAGAGCCTGGCCACATCCACTTGACTCCTACCCATTAAGGTGTTTATAAGGCTCACAGAGATCAAAAGCTTCCCGGAGATCAAAAAGTCTCGAGGTCTGAGATAACACTTTGGGCAATGAGCGCTCTGGCCAAAAGTGGCCACTTTTATTCTTAAAAATTAAAGCTGCATGTTCTCATAAGAACCACGTTAATGGTTCTTATTGGCTAAACCCAAATGTTTGCAAAGCTCTATGCAACATATCCATGATCAGGAGCCACTATAGACCATAGACTGGAGATGCAACCTAAGTTCCCTTTGCTTTTGAGGCTCAGTAATATTTAAAACTTTCCTCAGTGGATTTTTGAAGCTGCTATTTTTCTGTAATTCTCACTCCAGAAGCTTTTTAAAAGTAATATTAAATTGCATTTTATGATGGAATTACGTGGCAATGTAATGTCAGGAGTATATTTCAGTATCATTTGTTGTATATTAGCTGTTAGGAAATGGTCTCGTCTGGGAGGCTTTTGTACAATGTGTTCCAAGCACAAGAGCTCCTGCAGGCTGTCACGAATTGCTTTGGTCCTATTCATGTATTTCTGAAGATAGTAAATGTTAGTAGTTAGATTTTTTGCTAGATATAATATGGGAACAAGTAAAAAGGCCAGCAATTACAGAATCAGGAAAGGCTGACAAGAAAAAAAAAGGCAAAATGAATTAAGTAGTTGCAAAAGCTATTAGAAGGCATTAGACAAAAGGAACGGCGATCGTGGATAAAAAGTTCCATTCCTACCCGTGCAGTAAGCAGAAAGGAAGAGGTGTTACGAGAAATAGCTCGGCACTCACAGAGCGCTGCCCTGGCTGTGAGCAGGTGTGTGTGAGCGACTCCTGGTGAACAGGAGTTGTGCAATGCAGATGCTGGAGGTTGCTGGTGGTATCTCTTCGTTCAGCTTTACATCGCCAGGCTGCCCCCACATTCCTTGTTGGCTTTCCTATGTTTTAGTTCAGCGGGCACGTGGAGTCACATCTGCCAGTGCTGTTAATGGCTTTGAAGTACTTGCTGGCTACACCTGCTTCATAGACTCATAGAATAGATTGGGCTGGGAGGGGCCTTAAAGCCCATCTAGTTCCAACCCTCATGATATGGGCAGAGTTGCCACCCACCGGATTGGGCTGCCATGCAGTCATAGTTGTGCTCCAGAATGGAGTCGGAAGGGTATTCTGTACTTCCAGTGCCTCGGACAAGCCCAGTGTTGTACTCAGGAGGCTTCTTGTTTCTTAGAGATTTTATTAGATTTAATACATGTTGATTAAAAAAATATACCTTTTTGAGTCTTTTCAGTATCTTTTGAGAAGAAATGAATGAGAGTGCTTGACATTTTAATGCAGTCTGTCTTTTCAAATAGATTTGGCTTCTAATGCATGTGACAACAGGACTTGGCTCTTCAGTTAGAGCATACATTTCCGAGTAGTTGTTACCTAAAATATTATCATAAGGCATAAGAAAACACACGATTTAAGTTGCCTTTCATGAACATAATTAAGAATTAATAAGCTGTACCAGTGGCTAGTCCTCAGAATTTCCACTGTTTTGCCTTTTGTGACCCGTGTTATTAAAAGTCCATTATTTTTACAGACTTTATTAAATTGGATCTTATTAAAGCATTCTATATTTGCATTTGGTCTTTCATAATTCATTATTATTATGACATTTACTTTTTACCATCAGATCTGAAAACATATCATAAGCTACCCTTTTCTCTTGAAAGAAATGCTAATTTCAAACAGTCCTCTAATGGAAGAGAAAAGCTTTATCAGTTTTTTCATTTATTCAAGATCGTGTTAAGAATACTAATGCTAGACTTCTGTATGCTAATATCCAAGAGCTTTTTTTGGTCAAAAGCTTAGAATTATTGTTTTTAGACCACACTGCTAAGTGTGTCACTGGCAGGGCACTGGTACAAAAGAAAAGACAATTTTGAAGCACCCTTTAATTCTCTGACTGATAAAAACGTTTTCTTAAATTATGCTTTCATATGAAATTATACTGTTTTGATACTTCCTCGTGTTTACTAGGTAATATCTTAGTTCTTCTTCAGAAGTTTTTAACAGTTCATTTAGCGTGATCTTTCTTGGGGGGGATTGGTTTTGAATTACAGCTTGCAGAGCACTGTAACAGAAAATGGGATTCTCCATTGAATAAATCACCATCTCCGCTAGTTACTGTTTCAATGCAGACAATCTGTAGTCTATCATATTTGCAAATATTTTCATAATTTAATCATAAAAAGGGATTAAGAACTCTAGAATTGAATGCAGAAGCCTAGATGTTAAGCGGTGGCACTCAATTAAGCTGCTGAATAGCATAGGTATTTTTAAATAGTAACTTCAAAACCAACTCCCCTGTGTTAACTGTTGTTTTTTCCCCCACGTAGGTTTCTGACGATGTGCACGAGGCACTTTGGGAGCGTTGTAGCCCAAACAATTCGAACTCAGAAGACGGATCAGTTTCCACTTTTCCTTATTATTATGGGAAAACGATCATCTAATGAAGTATTGAATGTAATACAAGGTACAGCTCTTGATTTATACTGAAAATAATTCTTAAGTGAGTATTGAAAGTGTTGGAAGACATCCTTTCTAACCGTTTCTTAAGATATTGAGAAGGTGAATTTATCACATGCAGGAAGCCTGCAGTTGCTGCAGTGTAAAAGGCTGTTACTCACAAAGGCATTCTTTAGCATACTCTTGGAGATTGAATTTGCCATCAATGACATAGTTTAGGTTTTTTCTTTTTACAAGTAGAAACCAAATCTCCCAAAGCAGGAGTTGCTTGTAGTTTTCCAAATGTATAACCAGATAGATTCCTGAGTTGTCAAAATACTTTCTCTGGGATTTTCTGTCTTGCACCAGCATCATTCTGTTCTGCAGGTAGCTCCTTGTCAACGCGTGGACTCCGACTGCACGTAATGGGATGATGATTGAATATCAGTTGCTTTTTCAGACCTGCCTGTGGTGTTGAGATCCCAAATGGGATCAGAACTTTAAGTTGCTAATAGAATTTTGTATGACTTAAGCTCTCTGGTTTAACACGAGCAGCTCTCTGCAGCATTGCCTTCTCCTGTCTCTGGCAGTAAGGTGACTCAGGTGTGGAACGCCCTTCAGCTGTTCTCAGTAACTCTTCCAATTAAAATGCATCGCAGGATGGGTACCTCCCATTTCTTCTTCCTCCACAAGGTTGTGTTCATGACACTGTCTTTGTTTATTTTTTCTTCTTACCTAGCAGTTTTTGTTCTGATCTCCTTATTTTTCTGAGGAAGTGCTGCCTTTTCCAGGCAGTGTAACTGTTTCTTTCTACATAAGAGTTCAGTTGTTTTTGTGAGGAGTTTGCAGTGCTCGTTCCTGTGGCCAAAACGATTCATTTTGCATGGATTTTTGTCTCTTTAGTGCAAAGTACAGCACAACACTGATTCGTGGTATGCCCATTAATTATTTAAAAAGGTAATAAATAAAAAAATTAAAAAATCATAACAAAAAACATAATAATTTTCTTGTTTTTATAATTCCTCGGGATTGTTGAGCATTTGTGTAACTTGAAGCACCTGTGTTATCCCACTCAAGTCAGTGGTGCTTACTGACTTGAATTACTCAACTGCCTGAGAAAATTGGTGGCTCAGAGCCATAAGATAATGTAGTTTTATACTAAGAAATGATTCAGATTATTTCATTGCATTCCCTAAGTTTTAATTATGTATGTTTAAATAAGTTCAGCACTGAAGCGATAATCAGTTGCAACCTTAAATAAATTTATCCCCGGATTCAAATTCAATCAAAACCCAGCTGTTCTGTGCTCGTTATTTTCCCACGAATTGGGACATTGGTATCTTTTAACAGTTTATCCTCAACTGAATGCTATTCTCTGGAGCCATGCGTGTTGTAGCACTCGGGATGAAATTTTCTGCTAAGGTGCAAATGCTAGAAATGGGAACAATGAGGGCCTTTCAGGGCAGGGTGAGAAGGCACTGTTTGCAGAAGAGATACAGCAACGCAGGAACTTAAGTCCTAAAGGCATTTATTGAAATGCAGGCTGCCAGAGGTTGCTTTTGCTTTTTGATTTTTACTGGGGTTGGAAACTGTGGGTATGGTTTTGTTTTCTTTATTGGTACTGTTGCTTCTGGTTAGGGTACTCCTCTTAAAATTGTGACCATCGTTATCAATATAAACGTAGCTCATAATGGCATTGTTTTGTCTGTGTCCAAAGGCTATTTAGGTTGGCAGATGCCAGTAGTTTATAGCAAATTTCTCACAGAGAAATAGTCATAGCTTTGAAGTACAATCTGGTCTTGAGACTAAGAGAAACCAAAGTCTGAGTGCATCTTGGTAGGGAGTTAAACTAATTTTTCAGTCTTACTGAAAACTGAGCACACACTGCTAGAACAACATGAGGACGGTTGGGTTTAGGGTTGCCCTGGTTTTAGTCAAGAATTCTAAGCCTGTAAAAATCATGTCAAGGAGCCACAGATATACGACTTCTCTGTAACAACAATTAGAAGAAAAGTAGTCTTATTACATGCAAAACTAAACCAATTTTTCAGACTTGAACCACTCAAAATTTTAGCCTATGATCAACATTTGCTTGCAAAAACAATTCTGAATTTTCAATTAAAATAATTCTGCTGAGATATTTGAGATATTTCTTCTGACTTTTTGAACTGGCTCTTTCTTACAGATTAATTCTATGATGACTTCTTTTTTTTATTTTTTAATAACTTTAATGCTGTGAATTTCAGTGGTCTTCCTTTGTTGCTAGGTAACACAACAGTGGATGAGCTAATGATGAGGCTGATGGCTGCAATGGAGATCTTCAGTGCCCAGCAGCAGGAAGATATAAAGGATGAGGTGAGAGTTGAAAATTATTGCAGATGCCTACTGGCTTCCAAAAATCACTGGGGATGCAAAAATAACCAAATGTCTCTTTAGCCAATGAAGGTGGGTATGGCACATCTTAATGTGCCTCTTCTGATACCTGAGATAAAAATAATGTCTCTTTTGTAGATACAGTTAGGTCTCTCGTTCAAAAAGAAAACCTCCTCCTTATTGGTTTACTGTTATTTTCATGTTTGTTTCCTTTCTCTGACTATTAGTCATGAGTAACTCTTTGCTTTTGCAGTGGAAGATGCTCGTAGAAGGAAACAGCAATCAGGATTTTTTCCAATGGCCAGATTAAGCTGTAGGTAGAAAGGAAAAATAGATTTATATGTCTGAAGTGAATTTGTTTAAAGGGAGATTTAAAAGCAATCTTGAAAACCAGAACTATGCCAGTACAGAATCATCATTCAGAACAATGCAGAATGGGTAAGTGATGACACAACTGTTCAAAACCAGTGTTTTGATTGCAAAGAAGACGACACAGTGAGGTGTGCAACTGGGAGATACTTATTAATTGAGAGTGATGAAGTACTTAGGAATTTATAATAATTGGTGTGTTGCCATTCAAGATTATTCTTATCCTGTTGTATAGATTCTGACTGACAATAATTCACTAAGCACATTCTTCTCATTTAAATCTTGTATCTTTTTAGTATGAGATTTTCTCATTATGGTTATAATAATACGAAGGCACGGTACCTGCACAGTATTTGTAGTTCATTTTTTCTTCTTTATTTATGCTACCTGTAGTTCAATGGTAAAGAAAATTGACCTTGATTTTGTTAATACTGAACACAACTTTTAATATGAGAATTACAACAAAAATGGCATGATATAATTGAGTTCTTTTATTACATTTTAGCAGCAATATGTTGGGTATAGATTAACTTTTTAATGCTTTAATAAGAAGGTAAAATTCACATCACAGATGAGTTCTAAAAAAGACTCAGAACTGGAAATTACAAAAGCTGGCGGAAAGGAAGGAAACAGAAGGAAAGAGGGACATACTAAGGCAGGGGTCTAAGAACAGATAAGAGATAAGAGAAGGAAGTAGGAGTGAATAAGGGTGTAGAAACTGGAGTGGAACAGAAGGAGAAGCAGGGGACCGAACAGTTGTCCAGAGCAGGGAAGATCAGTGCGGAAGAGAGAAAAAGGTGGAAGTCAAGTGAGATAGTTACAGACACATCCTGGATAAAACCAGATGGGTTTGCATCTCAGAAAGATGTGGGCATGAAGGAGACAAAGCTTAAGGAAAGAGAAGGCTTGGTAGCCTTGAGGCTGTGATGGCAGAACTGGCAACTGGCTTCTGCATTGCTGGGAGCTCTTCCCTGGATGACCAAGAACAGTGACAGCCTATAATACATGTCCCCAGTGGGATGGGTACTTCTCTCTATGGAGAAGGACCTGGTGGACAGCAGTTTGGCCATGAGCCAGCAGTTGCCCTTGTGACCAAGAAGGCCAGTGGTATCCTTGGGGGTATTAAAAAGAGCATGGCCAGCAGGTCAAGGGAGGTGATCCTTCCCCTTTACTCCACCCTGATGAGGCCACATTTGGAGTACCGTGTCCAGTTCTTGGCTCTTAAGTTCAAGAACGATGAGGAACTTATAGAGAGAGCCCAGCAGAGGGCCACAAAGATGGTGAGGGGCTGGAGCATTTCCTGTGCCAGGAAAGATTGTGAAGCCTAGGACTGTTCAGCCTGGAGAAGACTGAGAGGGGATTTTAATAATGCTTATAATTATCTAAAGGATGGGAGTCATAAGGATAGGGTCAGATGCTTTTTGATGGTGCCCAGTGACAGGACAAGGGAAAATGGGCACAAACTGGAAGACAGGAAGTTCCATTTGAACATGAGGAAAAGCTTCTCTACTTTGAGGGTGACAGAAACTGGGACGGACTGCCCAGAGAGGTGATGGAGTCTCCTTTGGAGAAGGTCCCTTCCAACCCCCATGATTCTGTGATTCTCGTGACTTGTTATTCTAAGTGCTCTACCTACATAAGGAGAACAGAAAAATGTTTGATGTTCCTCTAAAGTCTGTCTTCATCTAAGTCTTCTGTAGTCTTTCTTTCACGTTTCCTTTTGTTTTCTTGTCTCTGAGAGACCATAGACATTTCTTTCCCAGTGAGAAGTTTAGTTTAGTATTGTTGTTTTATTCTGTTTTTCCTAACACACCTTGACTTTCAGAAAACTAATGGAAAATTTCATAAACCTAAGGGGTGGCAGATTTTCAGGTGCTGTGAGTTCTAGACGCAAATAGAATATTTACTTGTAACTTGGCTTCGCTTGTTACAAACACCCAGGAGAGGTGATCTCAGAAACTTCTGCCTATGAAGCAGGAAATTTAAAGATGAAAAACGACTGTAGTAGGTATTCTAGAGAGAGGACAGTTTGGCAAGCAGTCTGAATTCAGTGGAAGGCTTTCACCTGGAAAAAAAGAGGCTTTTTGTGATTCACAGCATAACATGTAGCTTTCTTTAAGTCTTAAACTTGACAACTTAGAGTATTCAGATATCATCACCTTTTCTTTTTTAAGCCCTTGTTGCAGTTGGTGCATGTTTTTCCCAAATATGGCAATAGCAAGCAGGATACAGAGTCCGGTTTCTGTTACTGTTTTCTTAATAGCAACAGTAAGTCATCGTAAAACCACAAGAAGATAAGCTGAGAATTCTTTTGTGCTTTAAAAAGAGAAGTCATCTATATAGCTTTGCTGTAAACAGAAGTGTGTGTGAGAGAGAAACTGAACTGAAAACACTTTTAAATAACAGCATGTAAGCATAAGTGGGTCAGTTTACACAGCTGAACTTCTCCATTTTGGGTTTTTAACTTGCGTGCCCATGAAAGCTTCAAACAGCTATTGCATAATTCTGTTTAGCACAGCATGTTTTGCAGTGCCCTCTGATGGTTATTTCAGTACAGGATGAATATTACTACAGCCTTCTAATGTACAGGTGTTTGTTGTGATGCTGGTTGTAGCTGTTCAGGCGTCACCTTGCAGTTGGCTTGTGGATCATCAAGGTATTGTAGGCTGGATGCTGAGAGCACCACCACCAACTTACTCACCTCAGCAAAGTGAGTCATGTTGTTACTGGTGTAATCGTATGGCTAGCTAAATCCTGTGCTTTTGCATCCATGTATTAATAAAATTTACTGATTTAGCCTCATACAATTTTAATTAGGCAAAATGGGACATATTTCCATAGTGTCATTCTATCATTAAACCAGTGATTGGATTTAGGGGTTTATCTGTAGTGTCTGATTAAGCTTTTTCTTACGTAGTCTCCAGAGAAATATGTTAAAAAAATACTGAGATGTGTTATATGTAGTCAAACTAATCCAGCATGCTTGTCTTGAGGTACAGGTGGTCCAAATTTAGGCATCTGTTCTCTCTCCCAAGCTTTCTTAAAGTGGGACAAATCTGGCATCCCTTCTTCTTCCTTTTCTCTCAGAGCTTCTGGGCCAGCCACATACCACTGGGCCTGATGATTGCTGTGTGGCAGCTGTGTGGACCAGACGACAATTCAGAAACCTCCTCCCTCTTTTGGGCCACCCTGTTGATGTGCCAGACACATGGCCCGGCTGTCACGCTGTCTGTTTTTATAAGTTTGGTACTTAAATTGCCATAGTAAAGAGCCACAAATAATAACATGGTCAGCAGTGTACTGATGTTGTACTAATGTGGCACTTTTGGTAAGAAGTGGCCAATAATTAAATGGTAGAGTCCACGGCAACAACAGCAGCAAGGCCACCTGGCCAGATATGGTCCCACCTTGTCAGGGTGGTCAGGTCTAGGATCTACTGATCCAGCCTCAGGCTACATATGCAAAATTATTCTGATCAGTTAAAGATGCATTTAATATAAAGTAACAGTGGTTTACCAGCTCCCAGGGAAGTAGTTCTATGAGGCTCCAACTGGTATAATAGGCTGCACAAACAGTTTTATACATCTAATAGAAATACTCCCTTTTCTAACCATGCCTCCTCCTCTGGCCCACTCTGCAAATGTTTATACGTTAACTATTGTTTGGGCAGCAGGGTTGGGGAATTTTTCAAGGAGGAAATAAGTGCCACTGAAGAGTTTCTTCTGTAAGTGAAAGAGGGTGTCAAAGCAGAGAACTGGCCTCTGCCAATGTTGATCAAGGTGTGAATTGATATTTATCAGGGATTGACTTTGAAAGGAGTGCATGGTATCAGTTCCTCTTAAGTGTCAGTACCTGCTGCTGGACTGTGACAAGAAAAATTATAATTGTAAAATATTGTACGCCCTGGAATGTCCGTTTGCAAACATTCTGTTTGCTTGCTCGCTCTAATTTGATAGTTAAATAATCATCTCAGCATTGCATGATGGGCCCACATAGATCCAAGTTAGTTCCTTTGTGAGATTAATGTGAAGAGATCTGTGATTAAACACTGGCATTACAGTACAACACACCTGTTCTGGGCTGATCCTAAGCATTTTTCTCTGTTGCCTGAGGAGGAGACTTCTCAAAGGATTACAGTAACACTTTTTGACAAGCTTATACAGGGTGGAGTTTCCATGTAATGACAAGGCTCATTTGATGATGCCTCAGTAATGCATTCTTTTTATTTTTGCTGTCAACATTTATTACTGTAAAAGCATTGACTGTTACACAGCTGGTCCAACTTGTCCACTTTTAAGTAACAGTAGGTCTCTCGTCGTATTTATTGTAGTTATGCAACACTAGCACTCCTGCTCTCAAATTAGACTTCAAGGTGGAATTTAAATACCTATAAATGTTTGAAAAATTTTACTCTTACAAATCCGGATAAAAGCTTCAATTTGCTTTAGACTGTGGCAGCTGACACGCTCTGTGAAAGAGAGATATGAGAGTTTTTAAACTGGAAAAATCAATGTAAACAGTCTCACTGGAGATAAACTGTAGAGAAACAGAGAGCTGCAAAGTCTGAATCTTTGCCGTCTGATCTGAGATGATCTTCCTTCTTCCAAGGTGCTGCAGCATGAGAAAAATGTCCGTCTTTCCTAATTAATATCTGGATGGAGATTTAAAAAATACATAAATGGAAAAAAAGCCATTCCGAAATAGCAACATACATCAGTTCACCTTTTCACTGCTGCAGCTATCTGTAGAGATATTGCTGGTGTGTGTATCACAGAACTGTCGGTACTAGGCTGGGATTTGCTGGCCGTGTGTTATAACTTTGCAGTAAGGAGCTTCATATCGTCAGGTCTTCCTTTTCTGCTTCTCTGCTGTCGGATACCAGAGATTTCCTTCTTTACTTTTTTTTCTGCAATGGTGATATAGCAGTTCTGGCTTCCAACACCTTTCTTTCCTCTTTAAAAATTATATCTCACAGCCACAAAGGAAACTGAAAAGGAGCAGCCCTCGTGAGTGTTCTCCTAAACTGCAATCCAATGTTCTATTCCTGCTTCAGATCGGTTGCTTTTTTCCACTCCTTTCCTGCAGCTGTGCTCTCCAGATAGAGGATGGCCGAAATGCTTCCATCAACAATGCAGGAGGACCTCTGCAATTTCTGTTTAGGAATTGAGTTAAAATCATTAGAAATTAGGCATTTTAATACCTTTAATATTTTTTGTCCCATCTAGCAGTTTCATATATATCATGGTATACAGTATTCACACAACAGGAGGCTATGAGAATGAGTACATGAAATTCATTAAATTCCACAGCACAAGAAGATAATGGTGATGACGGGCATCTAACAAAGATTGTGATATAACCTCTTGAAAATCCAATTAGCACATTTACAAATGATTACTAGTTATAACTAATTAAACTACAGTAATCAAAATTTATTTGAATAAATTTTCCAACTTTGTGTTTGTAAAATGATAGCACCCCAAAGCTCCAGCAGTTGGTTTCCTGTTGTGTGCCATACCAGTACACCACCAGGTACATTTGCTGCCTTCAAGACTTTACAAACCATTTTGAATTTGAACAAAATGCGAAGTAATGACAGTGAAAATAAAGAAAATGAAATGAAAATATCTTTAGTTAAGATTGATTTTCAGCTGTGCACGCTGCTGGCTGCGATTGCTGGATATTGGCTTTGCTTCTCTTAATAAACCTCAGCTTTCCCTGCAACACGCCCCACATCTGTAGGCATCCACAAGACCATCTGGATGACTTCTCATGGAAAGTGACTGCAGGTCTGTTTCTACAAGGTTTTGTGTTTGTTTTCATTCTTATCAGTCGAGGTAAATTACAAAAATCAGTATCTGGAATTGGGCTGATACAAACAGATAGGATTCTGCCTCCCCACCTCTGGTTCTGCCACCACAGAAACTTTCCTCTGCTTTGTTTCTGTCGTCCCCATATGGCTCATGAGCTTTGTGTACACTTTTTTCTTCTACATATTCCCCATCATTAATGTTTAAGTTACACAATGTGCAAGTCTGTCATCTCCAGTGAGTCAAATTAATGCTTTTATTAAACTGGTTTGTTTGGACAAAGGGGTGTTTCTCCTTAACGCTCCCATGAATAGCCTAAAGCACTTGCAGTTTTTCATTTCAGGAGTGGTTCAGTGAGATGAGCCATCTTTCAGATGAACATTCAGCATTTGTGAATAAACTTTTTTGTTTTGTTTTTTGTAACATCCATTTATTCATTGGTGCTCCAGTAAATGTCTTCTGCTCACGCTGATCTTCTCAAGTTGTTTTATCTGGCTTTACTTCACAATAAAACTCATCCTAAAATGCAATAAGGAATAAAGTGTAGCGCATCTCCCTTGAAACCCATCAGGTGCAAAGCTACTACCTGGGGTTAAATTATTAAATCCCATCTACAAGCACCACCACCACCAAGCCCAGCACTTCCAAGGCTGACATATCCAGCAAAATATCCCATCCAAAAAGCTGACTTTTTTTTTTATCCCTGTGTATTTTTTCCCTGTATAAGCAGCAGGAGAAGGGGATGTTGCTGTCCTAAATGCAATCAGAAATCCAACTTTTCCATCCTTCTACATCTGGCAATGCCTGCTGTTAGGTGCTTTAGAGGTGACTTCATAAAATGAATAAGGAATAATTATTGGAGAGTGTTATCCTATATTTCTTCTTAACCTTAACCAAGTTTTTTCTTAGTCTTGTTGCTGTGGGTATTACTCAAGAATATTTTGTCTGGTCCATGCTAACCCTCTCATGAATGTGTACTTACTATTTTTTTGTTGTGATTTAACATCTCTAATATGCATTATAACAGAGAAATTAATAGCTAAAGAATACATTCTGTGGAAAAACTCATATTCTCTTTATTGAGGATATCAGCTTTCAACTGAATGAACATCCACCCTTACCGGTGCAGGGTCAAAATGGAAAGACAGAGACCTTTCATTCACCTTCTTTATGAATGCTTGGGTCATATGTTGTCATCTTGATGAGCAGTCTCTTTGTTTTTGTGGTATCTTTGCCCACACAGATCTTTCAGTATCTCTGTAATGTTTGACGCTAATCACTGAATAGTCTCTGCTCCTGCTGTCTGCTTTCTTGAGGAGAAGGTACAGTCCTGTGTGCTGCAGTGTAATCCTCATATGGTTTCAGTGACTTCTTCTCGTTTTCTTCCACCTATGAGTGTAGCCCCCGTTTCTGATGTAGTCAATTCAAGTGAACCAGGATAAGGCTTTGTCTGTTCATATCTTGATTTCTTGCAAATGGAAGATGGTCATTTTGTATTCATTGTGAAGGTAACGTGGAAGTGCTTTTATTGATGTTCAGCAGATGTTGCAAAAACCTCGCGTTTTGTTAGTGAGTAACACATATGACGTCGTTTTTTAATTATTAGTAGTATTGCTGTTGTTTTTGTTGTTGTTGTTTTGCTTCATGCATTCTTTGTTAGTGCAGTGAAAGATTCCTTGCTAAATATTGAGATCTGCTTTTCTTATCACCATTGTGATTTTCACTTTGTTGTGTTCTGGTAAACATGAGCCATCCTTACGCTTGTGTGGTTTCTCTAGAAGAAGAGACTAAAATTACAAACCAGACTACAAAAACAACAACAGCATCTAATGTTTAAAATTCCTCCAAAGAGTAATTCCGAATCAGGGAATACATTTGCTGTAATCACCGTAGTTTTGGTTGTTCTGTAGAGTGGGGTTGGTGTCAACAAAGCACAGAAGTCACATAGAACTGCATTCCATATGACTGATTACATCTGCTTTTCTCCTATGGAAGTTGGAATTCCAGTGCTGTTTATTCTACCTGCAGATGTGTTTCTGTGATGTGTTTCAGTAAGAGGAGTATTGTTTCCATGTAATGTAAAGACTGGTGGCACAGTCATTTACTTTCAGATGTGGCTTACATATTTTTATGGGGACTGGGCAGTCACGCATAGCAATTCTTCACATTCCTGGCATCTTTTTCATAATCCAGTTTTAGCGTGATGAGTATGATGAGCAGGGGGGAAACAAGTATGCAGTTTTTAATGTCTGGAATTAATATTTCTATTCTTATGGTAGAATCTATAGCGTCAGTATTTTTTGAAGGCACCATCCAGATTATGTAATTTAAACTGATTTCAGAGATTACTCAGTGGAGATCCTTCTAGGTAAATGAAGCCCATGCTCATCTCAAGTAACTTCTTGAGTTTTCTAGACAGTTTCTATAATGCAGAATAAAATCAGTGTGCAATTTCTCATCAATCAGAGGGCGGGTTGTTTGTTTGTTTGTTTTTGGTAAACTGAAGTAACTATATGTTAATTGCTAGCCATCTTGGGCAAAGAAAGAGCTTGTGGCTGCAACAATTGCACCTCATCTTTCAGCTTTCCCTCTGGCATTACTGGACTTGTGTGGTTCTTGAAATTCAGTTACGACGATGCATGAAGTTGCAGAACATGAAAGCTGAACAGATTGGCTCCAAAACAGCTCTTAATATTTTTTTAAATGCTTGTCCTCTGGAGGTTGCCTCAAGTAGCCTTCTTTCAGAAAGTTGGTTTGGGAAGACAGTTTTGCTTCCCACCATTCTAAGATAAACTTACGGTGTGCTTGCAGAAAGTACAAACCGTTTTGGAAGAATTCAGTCTACTCCTGTTTTAGCTCTGCTGAACTAAGGTGATGGTTTCTCTATCTTCTGTGAATGAAATTGAGGAGAGACTGATTGCAAAATAATTTTAGGTCCTGTTTATATAAGGAAGAAGAATTTCCTCTAAAAAGACCTTGCTACTTTCCAGATGGAGGTTGTATACTTTCTCCTGCAATTTATCCTTTTCTCTTATGGTTATGTGCAACTTCAGAAGTTCTTAACCACCAGTATGTTAGAGTTTCATTTGAAGAACATCCCAGCATGTTTGCATAACCTGACAATAACAGTTGGCATACTCTCCTTCCATTGAGTTTTTGCCAAGTAGTGAAGTTTCTGGGAACAAATTGATGAGATTGATTGGAAAATGATTCCTTTCTGTGGAACAGTCCTTTCAGATGAATGGAAAGGATACCATAATGCTTCAAAAAGGAGTGAGTGGTAGGTTTTCATTTCTTTGAAGCCCCACTGTAAGTGCTGTGTTGCTGCTAACTCTGGGTGACAGCACTGAACCCACCAGCAATTTTACAGCTAAATCTTGCTGATTTTTGTAGGAAACACTGCAGCCTCTGCAGGGCTCTGAGGGGATTATAGGATGTAAGAAGAGTAAGCACAGAGCAGCACGCTCTGTCTCTGGCTACAGCAGCAGAGGACAGAACTATGGATTGTATACTTTGCTTTGTCAGATATCCCTGAAGCTGGAATAACTGCACCAGGGTGATATCTGCATCTTGATCCTCCTCTGTATGGATGATGCCTCAGTTTGTCATTGGCATATTTTTCTTGATCTCTTACTATTTGTGCTGTGTTTGCTAATAAGATACTTCGCTAGGTTTGCTGGCATACTAACCTCAAGTTTCTTGTCTGCCTGCCTCTTTCTATTTGAGACACTTCAGAGCAGAGCTTGTTACTTTCACATTGTTATATTCAGTATGAATTGAGGTCTCTGGGTGATGTTTAATAGCCATGACCATAGGCAGATCCTTCTGAGGACAGTTTTACCAAGGAAGGACCTGGGAGCAGGCATCCTCATGAAGGATGAGCGTTTGCCTGCTGTCAAGTCACTGAGGGTAGAAAATACTGGTGAACATAAAGATATGTGTCACGGTTGTCACTATGTGCTGCTGCTAGTTTTCATTTTCTTTTTTTTTTTCTTCTTCCCCAGGATGAACGTGAAGCCAGGGAAAATGTGAAGAGGGAGCAGGATGAAGCGTACCGCATATCGCTCGAGGCTGACAGAGCAAAGGTGTGTGTGTGGTGAAGTGGCAGTGTGAATGTTGGGACATGAATCTTTACAAGCGGTGAAATCTCTGTGGAGCAGAGGATTTTCTCACTTCAGTTCTGCTTTTTAAGATTAGACCTTTGCTGTAGGAGCCGTAATTGCCTAAAGTGGCAATGAAATGATCAGACAATTCAAAATGGAGATGTAAAAATATATGTAAACAATCATAATAAAGTGGTAAATTCTTGACAACAGAAGTTGAGTTGAGGTTACTTTCCGTTAACAAGCTTCAAGAGGACTCTGAAGGTTTTATTCATATGGCTTTATATTATGCAAATATGTCAGTCATCCACGAACCATTCCTGTTCCAACAGAACAGTTAAGAAGTTTCTTTGCTTTCATATAGCTTAATGGACACCACTAAACAGAATGCTGGAAAGTGAAGTGAACACGTGTGATTACTGTTTGTTTCTGTTTGTTAGAGGGAAGCACAAGAGAGAGAAATGGCAGAGCAGTTTCGTTTGGAACAGATTCGGAAAGAACAGGAGGAAGAACGTGAGGTGGGCTGTGTTACTTTTTCAAGCTGCTTTCTGGATTCTTGGCGCTTCTGGAGGTCACAGCTTTCATTCAGCATGCTTTGTGACCTTAATTCAAAGTGTACTTTCTGATGTGAACCTCAAATTAATATTTTTATTAATTTCTTATCATATATATGTGTAAAACAATATAGGCATACGCTGTAGCTATAAATTACCATGTACATGAATTTACTTATATTAGTGGCTTCCTCTTTTTTGCCTCCCGGCAAATACATAATATAGCTTAAAAGAGAAGAAAAAAGGCCGTGTTACAGCCATGTTTCTTCCCCTGAAGCCCCACCACATTTCAAAGGAAAGGTGAAGCAGGCTCGTCATTAGAGTATTTTCAGCTGTTCTGTGAAGTGATCTTGAAATAGATGTCCTTACAGGGCTGCTATGAAGCACAGCCAGCTCGTATTTGAAAGGACTTTGAAACCTTTGAATAAAATTTTCAATACACATAAATGTATTGACTGAAAGCAGAGTTGGCTGAGTGTTGTCCTTTGGCTTCCAGGCATTGATGATTTTGTGAGGAATTTGATAATGACTGCAAAGTTGTATCAACATCCCAATTGAATATATATTTCCTGAGTATAGTTTCAATATTATCACAAATATATAATATATTTTGAGTATTTATTCATTTATATAAAATATGAGAGTTCCTTTTTTTTAGTGGAGCTTATATAACTTCTTTGCTCTGTCTCCCATAGCTGGTGGAGATTTGAAATTTGGTGTTATATTCTCATTTAATTTTCCATTTAGTTGAAGTCCTTGGAACTCGTAGAATCCTGATAAATCACTGCCTTCCTCATCCCCCCATCCCAGACTTAAATACATACTTGACATTTCAGTCTTGTGTACTTTGCTGATGTATGAAAAAATTGCATTACACAACTGAAAAAAGTTGGCTACCAATGCATCTATTATTCCCTGAGATAAACCCAATAAACAAACTTTGTAAGCAATGCATTTGCATATATATTTTGACCAAGATAATTGCGTTAGAAAATCTGAACCACTTAAGCATTCAAAATCCTTTTAAACGGTTCTGCACTGTAAATACTAGATTCAGTCCAAAGCATCGTATTCAATGGTTTGGTGGAAATACAGTTTGCTTCTTCTGTATTATCCTACGGCATCTGATGAGTTTTTTAGCTCCTGTTGTTAACATAAGCCAAGAATCGAAAACAAACACAACTGGATGGGTAACGTACAGAACTGGGCTGTGAGAATTTTGTCAAGAGTAATCAAAAGGCCGCCATTCTGTGAGGCTGATAGCAATTGGAAATAAGTCAGCACTGTAGCAGTAACAGACTACTGAGAAATCCATAACCAGATTCAAATAATAAGTATGTTTTATTTATTTAAGTAATTTTGAATGCATAGAAACAATAATTCACTCTGCTTTGGTATATCTGCTCCTGAACCTTCTCTAACACGCTGCCCTTCTGAAAACTGTTTTCTTACATAAAGCCTGCAAAACTAGTCCCTGTTATCAAAATAGATGTGGGCTTCCCTGTTTTAGTGTAGGCTGCAGTAATGAAAATAATAGGATCTGTTTGCTTAGTAGAACAAAAGGGATTTTAACAATAATGTTTACTAACACTCCCATTTTCAAGTATACAGATTACTTATACTGAATTGTTCTGCAACAATGTTTACTTACAGAAGTGCCTTTATGTTCAGTTCATATATTTAAAATCAGACTATTGAGCTATTCACGTACCGAACATCTTTTTATCAACAAAACTGAAATTGCTTGTTCAGATTCAAGAGTTATTAGTGTGATCCATCTCATCATTGTTTTCTGATTTGATTTGCTGGTACAGAATATCCATTGTAAGCTGCCATTTCACGTTGAAGCCTGGGAGGCTGGTTACTTTGGGGAGCGACGCATTCTTTGCACAAAGAAAAGAGCTCTAATGAGCTACTGTTGTTTATTTTTCTATAATATAATTGATTGGGTTCCGTAAATAATGTAGCATCTGCTGTTATACTGTGTGGGGAAATGTCAAAACAGAAAGACAGTAAGCAGGTGGTTGAGTGTGGAGAGAGAGAAAATTAAAATAGAATCTATTTAAAATATAATCTCATAGTAGATGAACAAAAATGAACTCAAGTTCTATGTATAAATATTTATACTGAGCTATAATTTGCTTAGAGATTCGTGTGTAAGAAGTAGACTATTTAAAAGGCTTCGTGATCTTGCTCTTGCCCATTCCTTTCTCTTCAATGTAATCATCCTCCATCGGTTTCTGTAACTAAATGACCTTGGGGAGATTTTCAAAGGCACAAATAGCAACTGTGTTCCTTGAAAATCTAGGTGAATCCATGCCTGACTGCCTCTTCATTTTGGAGAGGTGCATTTTGCAGGAGGAATTAAGCTGCTTTTTGTATTAGTTGAGATTCTCACCAACTGCTGCATTAAGTAAGGCGGTAGCTAACAAGACTTTCTAAAAATGATCTAATTTTTAAGAAAAATCAGTATCCGTCCAAGAGGCCCAACAACACTTGGTACCCCTGAAAATCAAGCCCACCGACTGCAGCAGTCTGATATTAGGTATCTTTGGTGGTGGTGGTGGTTGATTGTTGGGTTTTTGTTTTCTTTTTTTAGTTCTGATCAAAGTGTTGATGCAGGTCCTGGAGGCAGAGAACAAAGAATACTGACTTGATTTCTGCCCTTAAAATCTTAACATCAGCAACATACACAGTGTCAGCAGGAAGACACTTTTAGATGCGTGATGTGTCCGGGCCATTACAGTGCTGCCTGGATGCATGCATCTTGTTTCAGAAGATGTGCACACCTGTGCTTGGAATAACCGTCCTGCAAATAATAACAATAATTGCTGCCATAAAATCTTAATGCTCCTATGTATGCCTGCCCAGTTTTCTTCTTTGACTGTTCTGACTTTCGTGTATACTATGGATATCTGATACATCTTCATGATATTTTTTATTATGTCTAGCAGTGTTTTAGTTTATTTATAGTAAATCTCCTACATATATTTCTTTTTATTCTGATCTGCCACCAAGCGTCTTGTCTTTGCCACAAACGGTCAATTACTCTGTTTATGAGGAAGGCAGTTTGATAACAAGTGCATTTCAAGAAATACTTCTACTACCTTTAATTTATACCCGTTAAGGAAGCAATTGGCTGCTTGACAATTACTCTCTTTCAAATTTTTCAAGGCTTTCTGCCAAATGATTAAATTACTTCTTATCTCTTTTGTGCGTTAACAGTAGACCCAATAATATGTGTTATAAAAAAGGATTTATTTTCACTAGTTGTGTGGTGGGCTGTTCTGAAGGACTGAATAGAAATGATTTTGTCATTGAGATATAAAGCAAAACTGTGGCTCTGCAACACTGCGGAATATCCTGAAATTCTGTAAGACTTAAACAAAAAAGCTCTCTACCCTTTTCATCTGTTGTTAATATTGCAACCTAAATGGTTATTTTTCCTCAGGCTATCAGGCTTTCTCTCGAGCAGTCTTTGCCTCCAGAACCAAAAGAGGAAAGCACCGAGTCAGTCAGCAAACTGCGTATTCGGACACCCAGCGGAGAATTCTTTGAGCGACGTTTCCTGGCCAGCAGCAAGCTGCAGGTTGTCTTTGATTTTGTGGCTTCCAAGGGATATCCTTGGGAGGAATACAAGCTTCTGGGCACCTTTCCGAGGAGAGATGTGAGTAAATATACCTTCCAGGAATGATACTGCTGCTTCTGAGTTGTACAAGTTGAGATGACCAGTATGTTAAAGGATAGACGATAAAAGATATGCGTGTGTAAGTTAGAGTGATGCCAAGCTCCGTGGTTGTGAGCAAGCCAGATGCTAACCTGACAGTGCTGTCACGTTACAAACAAAATTGCATTGCAAAATCTGTTTCCAGTGACATTTAAAGAAATGTTCAGTTTCTGAAGCAAACGATTTGTGGATCACGTTGAGTGAAAACTGTAAACTGTGACTGTGAGCCAGCATCTCCCGCTTCCTGTTTCAAAGAAAACAGCATCAATGTTAGTATGCTATTTAGGTCTGTTACAGGCTGGTATTTCTGGTCATTTTATTTTTTTGCCATTTTGTTGCAATTTTATGTCAGGAGCAGGAGGAAGGCTCAGAGTCAGATAATAAGTGGTTCTGAGCTAATCAGTACCCTGTGATGAATTATTCATCCACCTGTTACATCATACAACTAAGTAATCATTTATGCTTCCTACCTCCAAATTCTGATGATGTACTTGCTTGGGACTGATTTTCAAAGTCAATACTGCATACTGCTTACAAAAGCAAATTCAGTTCTGTTGGTTTATCAGTGGATGTTTATGTGCTGGTTACTCGATTTCCCTCAAGATATGCCTATTACTCTACTACAATTTAACTTTCACTTTTTATCTAGTCATTCACATTACCTTACAGCAAAGGTAAAAGTCAGTGGGTCTAACTGCAGTGATAACAGGAGGTGCTGCATAAAAGGTGAAGGTGATACAGAGTTGACTACAAACTGAGCCAAGCGGTGATAGGTGAAATACAGCAGGTTTTGGCCATACTACCCCCAGTACTGCAGATGAGCTGGGGCAGCTCTGGGCTGGGGGAATCTCCAGGTGACTGGTAAAGCCATTTTTCATCAAAGGAACTCAGTATCTGGGTTGCTTTCCCATTTTCTTTCTCATCACTGCCAGTGGAGGAAGTTGACTATGAATAAGGCTCTGACTGGCATGGTGACGGTACTGTTTTGTAACACATCAGCCTATTGCTTTACCACATTTAACACGTTGCTTTACCATCCTATTTGTAAGTTGTTTCAAGTAATACAGGTACTCCAAAAGGGGAAGAAAATAATGTTGTTAACAAGCTATGACCTTGAGAGTGGATGTGATTTCTGAAGATTTTTGGTGTAACTCTGTAAACAAGATTGCAGTACTTGCAGCTTTTCTTCCACTTTGTCTTATATTGAGAATCTTAATCAGTCAGACTAAGAAGAAGCATTTAGGGAATGTCATTAATCACTAATTAACTTTACTCCTTAAGCATGTGATGTCATTTCCAGTGGAACCAAAGATTAGAAGTCAGCTGTGTTTCCAGTATTATAGATCATTCAGTTTACTCAGCAGAAGTAAAAGAATCTTTTACAGTCCAAACGTTTGTGTGTATTTAAAACGTCCTGCAAGTCGTAGCTCTCTGCCTGTAACACATTTGTCTAAGCACAATTTTAGTTTTACAAAAACCTATAAATACATTACTCTAATTTTTTAGTTTTCCAGTTTAAAACCTCACTGTCTAGACCGGCTGTATCTGTGCATAATCACATCCCTGTCACCTTTAACTGGTTGGATGGCTCAAATGAGAACGATCAAAAAAGGAATGGAAAAGAAAATAGGCCACTAATTTAAAATGGGGTGGTACTTTCAGTAAATTTGTGAAACTACAAGGGAGAAAACACTGAGGCAGAAAAAGAATTTTATGGCAGGCTACAGAGCTGTTGGTCTGTTGCAAGACCCTGTCATCTTTTTGCTATGATTCTAACTTAATAGTGCCATGTCTGCGGAGTCACATAAATGATTCATGCTGATTTGACTCAGTGGCAGTGTATGAATCCGGTTGCCATTATGACCACCAGAACTAACAGATAGAAAGTAATCCCCAGGGGGTTTCTAACTATAAATGACATCTGCCATGTTCCACAGACTTGGAAAGCTGGAATTGTTTTAGTCCACAAAGAGAAGAGTTTTGTTTGTTTGTTTAAAAAAAGAAAAGAAAGATGAATGCATTGAAAGCATGCTAACTACATTTGTTACCTTAGGCTTTGTGGCATACAGCCTCTTAAAAATGCAGTGTAAGTTGACAGGACCCTTCTGCTGTGTGTGTCACAGACATCCATTGAAGTCTGTGGAAAAAAAAAAGAGTACTTGCAGTGCTTGTGCTCAAGAGAAAAAAAAAGATAACATCTAAATTGTCTTTCTGTATTTAAACTGTAACATTTTTGGGAGAAAAAAATTGTTTTGAAGTTATCAGAATTACTTTGTGGAGCTTTCACTGCAGCTAGATGAAAACATTTCGTCTCAAGTTAATAATCTTTCTTCTCTCCTAATCTATATTACAATAACATGCACACTCCCAGAAGTGTCTGACTTATCTAAATGAGGGGATTATCTTCAATCAAATCAGCATTTTCTGGTGGGAAACTCGTCAGAAGAATTTTTACCTGTTTTTCAAACTGTGCTGTCAAAGCCATCAGTCCTGATACAATGTTGTTGGAGTATTTTTACTTCTTTGGTAAATAAAAATTCATTAGATCTTACTTCTATGTTCCAGTTGCTTACACAGATATATCCTTAGCTAACTTAAAGTTGGTATCATAACCCTACTGTAAATACAAACTTCTACACATGAGTAAATACACAGATTAACCTTTTCTAGACACTACTTGTAGTTTTTAAAGCAGCAGTGACATTCCAAAGCATTTAAGCACATGCAGCAACTTGTTATTGGCTCTTTGTCACTGACTGTTGTTCTTTCTACTAGCACTGCAATTAGATATTAACCACCTCCTTTCTCAGTGCCTTTACCAAGACAGAACTGCATACCATACCAACAAGGTATTCCACGCCAGTGAACTGAGCCAGGAGGTAATTTGTTCCTCTACGTTTGAAAATGTTTGGCAAGCACCTCTTTCTGAGCAGAAAGCAGTATTACAAGTTCTCTGCCTTATTCTTAAATGCACCTGCAAAGGCTTTATGGAAGTAAATGAAAATGGTATTTAAATTTACGTGCTGATTTTAGAATTATAGTTCTTTCTCTTCTAACAGTCACTCTGATCTTCAAAATCCATTCAACTATGACAGAAGAGAGCTTACACTGAGCATATTAGCGTGCTCAGCCACCTTTCAATTTTTCTGTCAAGTCCCTTTCTCTCAAAAGCCTTCCCAAACGCTAATTTCACGAGTCATCTCAGCCTGCTTTCTGCAGGATCTGTCTTCTCCCAGAGCTCTGTAGACCTTCTGTATGACCGGTTCCTCACTTCCTTCTGTGGAGATCTGCAGAAGTATTCCTGTAACTCTTTAATGTCTTCTGGACTAGGCGTTTGATCATGCTGTGGAAAAAAAGCTGAAATGTACCATATCTAGTTGAAGCTATTCTTAAAATGTGCTGAACAAATTCACCCAAATGAGTGCTATAGGGATTAATGGTACATTTGTAGAAGTTCTGTGATTTGCATCAGAAGCTGAGGTCCTGGAATTCTCTCAGAAGTCCATCTCATTAGCAAATAAAGACTGAGCATACTAATTTCATCTACAAAATCAAAGCTGCAGCGTGCAAATTCTTCTGCTCATTTCTCCTTGAAGTGGAACATTAGTTATGTATTTGGGAGAATGCGTTTTGCAGACTGCATTAGAGACTTAAGCTTTTTATTTACTGTATCTGGAAGCCCTGGTAAGCCAAGATTCTACAGTATTTCACATTCTGTTTTGCTGAGACAGAGCTTAGGATCAGGTGTCAGTTAAGTCACTTAAGGTTATTTAAATGCATTTAAAATGTTGCTTAATAATTCAGAACCAGTTTGCTCTGTTTAGAGTATTAAGATTTTTTAAATCCTTTTAATTAACCAATTTCAACAGCAGTTTGAATAAACAGAAACAAAAATCTGTGTCCCTTGAAAGCATAGAAAATGAATTTAACTCAAGTCACATGTCAATTTAAGTTAGGTACAATGAGGATTTCAGCAAATTCGGTGCCAAACCATTCTTAATGTTGTGTAGAAAAACAGAGTAAGACAAAACCAAATACGATTGTTCGTTTCACTGTTCTGGTGGCAGTAATCCTTTTTGACTCCCACGGTGAAAATACCGCAACAGGGTAGTAAGTGAAGCTTCAGTGCTCAGCACTCATCTGAACAGGTGATTGTCCTCTGATATGCTCCAAAGGTAAAGTTATGATCCCTGTACGACTGTGCAAGGTAGTTCAGCAATTTTGTGTATTTCAGTCCATTCTAGATCCATTTTTTGTATGAATTGTTCTGCATTGCACCCAGTGCAAATTAATTCCGTCTAATAATCTGCTTTTAAACTCATTAGGTGGTGTTTAAACTCATTAAATAGTTCATGAAAAAATGCATGTCCAGGACCACTTCCCAATTCTAACGTCATCTCGATAGAAAGAATGAAGAAATATCTAGCTGGAGAAAGGATTCGTGCAGTATCGTGGTTATACCTAACAGCAGTTCTAGTATTTAGTCATTCACGTAATCTGGGACAGTGGCTTGAACAAGGAGGAGTTCAGAAGAATGAAACGTAACATGATTCATGTAACTTAAGCAGTAATATTAATTGTATTTCCTACTGTATAAAATAGTGCCTATCTGATTTCATCCACAGTAATCTAAAATTATCCAGGGCAATATATCTGATGATAACACGTAATTATCAACTTTATCTAATTTGCAGGAGGCCACAGATGCTTACAAAGTTAGACATGCTCCTCCTGGCAGTTAAAACTGTCATGTCGATACTACCTGCCCTTGCCTTTTCTCTCTTTGAGGATATATGATGTTATTTATTCAGCAGTTATGTTTAGCTTAGTTAAGACACTGAGAATTTGTCTAAGTAAGTTGGCCATACCAGACTAGCATATTCCCGTGCCTCTTCTAAGGGCATGACTTCTGGTCTTTCTTCCTGTTGACTGTTAACAGTGGAACGATTGGACTGATAACTTTTGAATTCCGGAGGGCTGGAGCACGTATAGTTCAACCAGAATGCTGAAGCACTTGCAATCCTTATGTTTTGTTGTTTTTGATAAGTTTGTTGCTCACACGGAATAGTGTCACATTCTTTCGGCCAGCATCTACAAAGGGAGTAGTTGATATTCTCATCCTGCTGAAGTTGATGGCAGTACTTGTAGTTCTTGAGAATATAAGAGAGTAGATGCTCCTTGAAATGTAATGTCCGTTTTTGTGCAAATAGAATTTCCATATATGTAGTAACAAATTCTGTAAGTATTACAGAAAAAATTTCCATGTTTTCTTCCAAGAATGAAAGACTTGATCAGCGTCTTTAGACCTAGTGTTTGCAAAGCTATGATACCCAAAGAAGAAGAGTAAATCACTGATATGAAGTCACTGAAAGGAGATGTATAAGTTCGTTTACTCTAAAAATAATTGTGTTCTGTAGGTGGGTATAGTTTCTGATCTCGTATGACAACTCTGTCTGAATATGGGGAATGCTCAACTAATTTCAGCAAATAGGAGTGCATTTCAGATAAGCCGTTCTACTTAAGACTCACTAAAGTAAGCATTCACCAGAGAACCGAGTGCTCAGTGCTGTATGTGAGCTCTTAGTTGAGTCATCCTCATTAGTTAATCCAATGACGAAAACCAGCCACGTGATTAATATATTCTATCTAAGCCCACCCCTCTGACCAGAAGTGTTCTTTTATTCAGCACTGCACCATTTTACTAAACATTTATTTCAGGGGAGGAGTGTTACTGTTAAGAGGAAGATGCCTTAGTTAAGCTGCAGAGCTTTGCTGTTGGATATGCCATGATACAGCATAAAGTAGCCCAAAGACATTTTTTACCTTTTTTTCCTGCAGAATTTGTGCTTAATGTCAGTTTTGCGGTTTTATTCCCCTCGTAGGAAGAAAATGTAATGATAAAATACCAATAAAGAGCCTTTGTAGTACTATGATGCTAAGAGTGCTGTGTCTGCTTACCAGAAGATTTAATGATCTCCTGCTGTTTCGGTAATTGCATAAGTAATACATCAGGCTAAATCACCAAAGCACTCTTAGGCATGCTTTTCATTCTGTTTACCTATCTACCAATCACAATGTTATACTGTAGATACCATTGTGCTATCTGAACATCTTAATCCTTTGAACTAGATAAAAATCCTTTTGGATTGTTCTTCCATGCAGTTATAATTAAGTTCATATGAATCCAGTCATGGATCGCTCTCACATGAGTGACTGCTTTCCTATCCGTTCCCCTTTGGGATCTACGATGGCAAAGCAAAGTTCCTGCCGTACATTTAAGGCACTAAATATGTTTCTGTATTTGCAGACTTTCAGAAGATACGGCTTTCTTTCAGCACGTCATCAATATCTGCTGTGAAAGCTACAGTATTTCTGGGGCTGGGATCTGTCGTCTCTGTAGCTAGGACATATTTTAAATAATTAAATACATGAATAATGGTTAGTTTGGTGTAAGCACGTTGGCAGCAGTGCCCACGAGTAGCAGACTGTTCTGCTCCTTGGCACAGCAGAAAGGACGCTTAACATACAAATGCTCTGATCTGTAAATGCCACTATTTAAATCTTCTCTACACTCAGCAAGAAAACTGAAAGTAAATAGTGTGAAGGTGATGGAGCTTTTCCTTTGTCAGGAAAAGAGGTGTTCCAGGCTGTTCCATCAGCTTCTCTTTTCTTCTGAGAAATCACACAGAGAATTACTAAACAGATCATTGATTTCAAACCAAACAGAAGGGACAAAAACCCAAAAAATCCGAGGAGAGCTTTACGGCATCTTCCTCTGCCCTCAGAACCGGGAGTGCTCCGGTGCTGGTCTGAGATTTGCTGGCGCCGGGAGAGCTGCACCGTCAGGTGTGTGCAGAGAGCTCATCCAGCTCAGGCACCAGCGCTAACCTCGGCTTCTTGCTCTCCATGTATAAGGCAACTTCTGTGACATTTTAGTACTCAGGATCACCTGTTCTTTTACGTGCATGTAAGAATGATAAGTGTTAATGTTCTTTTAAGCTTTGTTCTACAAAGGTGATGTAGTTTTCCCAATGAAAAAAAAAATTCAGTGGAATCATGAATTTGTGACGTTGGGCTTTTAAAAAGCACCAAACAGTCCCGGCCTTTCCACAGAAACACTGCAACGTCAAGCTTGGGTGGCTTATTTACACTGCTTGTCTACACTGTCATTATGCTTAGCGTTTTGTAAAACCAAGGAGAACACAGTTGCTATTTTTTTCTTAATGTACTGTCTAAAAAGACAGGTAATGCAATTAAGGTTTTTGCACTGATTATAATCTATGCAGCAGATTCTCATAACAGTTATGATCAGTTGCTGACAGTTTACACCAGATAGGTGGTATCTCAGCTGTACAGCTTTTCTAAGACTGGAAAGCTTGCTCCAAGTACAGGCTATAGCATCAGTATTCTGTCTTATCTGTATCTGTTACTTTGCTCAGTAAATATGCTTATTAAATATGCTGAATCTAAAATGTTTTGAGAAAATCACTTGAGCGAAATGAGATGGAGTGTGATGTATCTGCATTAAGGCTTTGAAGTTAGAGTGAGACTAGAAGTCTTTTACTATGACTTATTTTTTCCTTATTTGTGATGGCTTTCTTCAATTCAGATGTAAATTATCTCGAAGTTTATTCAACTAAACCAGATCTAATTGCATATGTTTATGTGAAGTAACCCTACTTTTGTTTGTTGCACAAGTTGGACATATTATCTATATAACCCGTGGATATTTCAATGTGTGGGAAGAATTCACTGTATTTGTTTGTGTCATTCTGAAAATATAGTTTTTTTAAACAGACCTGGTACTTTACCAGGTGTGCCTTTAAGTAATTTGTATTGCATTTATACTTTAGGAGGATTAGGAAACAGAGTAAAAGAACTCTTTGTCCATTAGATTCATTAAATGTATTCATGCGTGTGTAAATGGTATAGAGGCTGTGCTACTCAGGAATCAGATTCTTGTCCTAGGGTGGAGAGAAAGGTGAAGGGTGTGATATTTACTGCTTGTGTAAGTGTCATAATAATTGTGTATTTGATTCTTTATTTTTAAATGACCTTCCTGGGCATTAAGCCATTTTTTTGTCTTTATCTTTTCCCTGCAGAGTTGGGAAGGGTAAGGAACCACACCTTTGAAATTGTAAAAGTACAGCTGTGCAGGATGTGAGCGTGCGATAGAATAAATAGGTCAGCAAAGGGGAGGACAGAAATCATAGCAGAGTGATACGAGAAGGAACAAAATGTTGTTTATACTAGTAATGTTTTCCACCATTGAGTCTTTAAAAAAAAAAACATCACAAAGAAGGTATTTGTTCAAAATAAAGCCTGAATAGTTACTGCGTTCTTACGAGAGAAACACAGAAATTAGCACAGCTATCCTTTGGTGGCTTTGCATAGTCGTATATCAGTCAAACTTCAGAGTGCTGCAGAAGTACTTCAAACCAACTACTTTGTGCTTAGTCGAAATAATTACGGCAGAATTCATTTAAACAAGTACCTGTTGCAATAATGCATTTCCTGTGCACCAATCCAGCACAAGTTGTATAATGAAGCTCTTGGAATTAAAAGGTTAAATCTTAGCTCTAGTGCACCAAAGCATAAGGCCTATGAAACTGTATCCATAGATGGAAGAGAAATGCTGTTTTACCAACTGAAATGTACTTTGAAACGTTTCATAGCTCGATTGCAAGATACAGCACTGACAGAAATAAGGTCCTGTTATCGCCCTCTGGGCACCTTGCTAGGAAACCTTCCCCCGAAGAGAGTGTCAGTTTGTGTAGAAAGTCATTTGCCTAAAAATGAAAACTCCCAACATACTGTTTGCTTTGGCTTTGAGAAATGGTAAGTGCATCCACATGTTATGCTACAGAATCCTGTGTGCTTCAATATTGAGCAATTTTGCTGTCACTTAAATTGTACTCTCAACATCTCAACATTGTGCCTTTCCTTCGCCACCCTCCTCACTATGCAAATTTGGAACCCCATTTTTGGGGCTTTAGTTTTACTTTTCATTATAATATAATGCTAAGAATTCACCTTAATATAACCACAAAGTATGCGCTTTAAGTACATTTGCCTCACTAATTGCTCTCACCATGGGAGTTGTGCGCAGACTCTAAAAATGCATGTAGGTGATTGTTAGTAAGGCAAACACTGTAGGACTTTAAAATACAGAGAAACATTAAGCTTTTGGTATTTAGTTAGCAAGTGCTGAGTGCTTAACTCAATTTATTTTGCAACCTTAATCAAGAAAGCGTGTAGTTGAGCATTATGGGTACCTATGTTAGAGTGAGTTCAATAGGAGCAAATGAGATGAAATATATAAATACATGCTTAAACTATTTCCTGCCAATAATATGCAATAGATCTTTAAGTAATACAGGTATGGAGTTTATAGGCAGTGTAACTTAGATAATGTGCAGAGCTCTTTAGAGCAGAACACAGTGCAGTGACATGAGAGCAAAGTCTGAGCACTGAAATGTCCTCCAGAATGTGTCCTAATGCTGATGAAGCAAAGTACACAAATTTAAATATGAAAATATTTAATACTTTGCATTGTGAAATAACCCACATAAATTTACTTAATATAATTTATTAATATGCTGCACTGGACATATCTTTGTGGGCTACAGCTCTTCTTTAATCTCTGTTATACATAATTCTTTGGTTTCTGAGTCTATTCAAAAATACTTTCAAAGCATCTGAGGTCTTATATTTCATATATTTACAAGAGGAACCATTTATTTTGGTAGGAGGTGGATTCACTAATAAGGCTGCTATTCTTTGTAGTGAACATCATGTTTACAAACCACAAATAACAAAGTAGAAGCTGCAGAAGGGTTATGGTGTGATAATTAAGTACAATGGCGACCTATATGAACAGAAAATGCCAAGGAGCTAAAACAAAGCAACAACAGCTTTGTTTGTTGACAGATGCATGAGCCATATTGTTAGTTAATTGGGTAATGGTGTAAACATTTGCAAACTCTGCTGTCCCTCAGTGAATTAAGCAGCACACTGAAATTATGGTGAAAATCTGCGCAGTCCTTTTGCTGCAGGTACTCCACAATGCTTTTAACCAACCTTCTAAGCTGAAGGTCTTTTAGGAAAGAACATTACGCGTTGTTAAAATTGGAAGTACTTGAAGTTTGCAGACCTTAGGGTTTAGATTAGGGTATGAACCTTGAATTACAATTAAAAATAAATAAAAATTGTAAGGGTGAGTAATGATTTTCCATAAGCTTACAGTCTGGAATATTGTTTTCATCGCCTACATTTGCTTTTCATTGTTTTTTTTTCATCAAATGTAGGGAAGATTTGTTTTTGTTCTCTCCTGCTTTTTCTTGCAGAAAGAGGTTGCAGGGTTTTAAGGCAGAGAGATCTAATTAGATAATGGCTTTAACTGAAAAGGAGAATTGCTTCTATCAGGTGCACAATACATTATGTGCGGTGAATTGCAGAGACTCCTGTTTGCCTCCCTTTCTGTGCTGGAGCGCAGTGGACTGCAGTAGAATACTAAAGCATCAAGAAATGCAACAAGATACTTAATTAGCATACTTCTGTAATCACAAACTTAAATGCACTACTTTGGCTGTTTTTTACATAACAGATTTGCTTTCTAAGATATTAACCTTTCAATAATTTAAGCGGCACCTCTGCAGGAATGCATAATTGGACTGCAGATAATAGGAATCTAAAATTGACTCTGGTGTTTTTACAAATTATTTTTCTCTTCAGCCACTTAGCAATAGCTCACACACTGCTAGGAGTGTAAGAAAATACGTCTCTGCTTTGGGAAACAAAATAATGAAATGCATCTGGTATGTGTATATATATGTTTTAAATTCTGTTGCAGTCAGAAAGGTGAAACTGTGTTGGTTTCAATGGACTTAGAAAGTGATAGGCTCTTTAAAGGTAATTCGTTATTTAAACAAGTATAGTTATCCAATGAAACGATGGAGATACAAATATATTTCCAATTAGTCTGTTCTAATTGGGAGGGAAGAGAAAAGGCACAATACTGTTTCCGTTACTCGGTAACAGGAGTGGTAAATTATCCATATAAGAAAAATATTACATGTGTAATTTCTTATATTAACTCATAATATATTGTTTGATCGAGGCTGAGTTTCTTTCAAAAGAATCATTTTAGAAAGCAGTGACATGAAATGGTATAAACAAGTTTAACTTCAAAAAATGTTCATGAGTATGGATTTGCATCTATACCCATAGCATAAAACTAATGATCTCTCACTGGAATTCTGCTGTGTGCCCATCTGCATTGTATGCATACCTTTACAAATGTGATAAGAAGTCAAGACTCCAGTAAACAATCCTATAACATGAATGTACACGTGTAACTGTGTAAATGTGAATGATATGTAGACACATTATACTTACACAGATATGTGTATGATATATATATACACTGTAGTAGTTGGACACGGATGTTCTGCCAGATGGTGAGCTGATGTAGCATCTCGGTCCCAGTGAAAGGAGGAAGGTCCTGCTCTCTCCCTTCTGCTTATTGTGGAGTGCTTTTACTGCTTGCCTTGCACTGGACTTGGTGTTCAGTGGACTTATGTGTCAGTTCTGCTCATTTCTCCACCATATTCTGGGAATTAGTGCTGACAACTTCCACTATCACTGACAGATTTCTTACAGTAAAAAATCTCAGCTGTGAAGATAAGCAGTTCAAAATAGTTTACTTACATGTCTCTTTTTGTTCTTGTCTTTACAGGTGACCCAGCTGGATCCAAATAAGTCATTACTGGAGGTAAAACTGTATCCTCAAGAAACCCTTTTCCTAGAGGCAAAAGAATAGATCAGATAAGATTGTAGGACTAATCATCTTTCGACAAGCCAGAGGCACAGCATCGAGAGGAACACTTCATCAACGCCATCTTGTACTATCATCCAACTCAACTTAATGTCACAACTTTGCCTCTTGCAAGAATCCTGACAATTTGAAATAACATAGCTACTTAAAGTTCCACATACATGAGTATATGTTCCAACCTCGTTTAAATGAGCAGAGGATAAAATTCTGCTTTGAACACTGAACATTATGACTATGTTGCTCACTTATCATCCAGCTTTTGTTATAATTAATGCACTGTTAAAATGTGAGTGATTGTTAAGTAGAATTTTTACTCCTCAAATGCCCCTTTTTCACCAAGAAGTCTTGGACATTTCTGCCTGTACTTTTGACACTAGAATGCTGTATATTTGATATCTCGCTGAGCCAGTGCTCTCATATATATGCATTTTATCTCTGTGTTTGAATTTCTACTTTGTCACCTAATTTAAAAAGGCAGAAAAAAAAAATAACAGGACATTCTCAGCCATGGAAATTTAACAGTATTATAGTAGAAAGCATATAATTTTTGTTAGTACTTTCTGACTTCTTTGATAAGATGTAAGGTTTTGTTTGAAGAATATAGTTTGACATATATGCGAGGTATTTATTTACTGGTTCTGCTTTGGGTCTCAGTTCTGATTCATTTAGGAAGTATTTTCCATTACATTGCAGTGTGTGAAACTGCTTATTGCATGATGTGAATATTTAAATAACATTAGAAATGGCCAGGACCAGAAAGCTGGTATCTTGCCAACACTTCAGGAATCAACTGATATTGAATATCAGCTGTTAAAAACCTTTCAAATACCAGATACAAAAGTTCTTTATTTCTCATTGTGAAAGAAATGGCAGTTCCCATTTTAGCAGTTCTCCTTCATTCTGGCGCTTGTTTGTATCCTATTACTCTGTTGTTCTAAAGCACCTTGTTTATTTCATCAAACAATGAGTATCTCCAGAGACGGTGTAATAAGAAATCTGCCTTACTATTGCACACTTCGGACATTTTAACAATAGATTACTGATCCCATCTCAAATGAAAGAACTCCTAGTTCTGTTGTCTGAAATGTATGCACCAGCTACCTGCTGTCTGATGAGGAGAAATCTGGTACTTTAAATATCTCAACCATGGAACAAGCATGCTGAGTCTAAGATCAGAAAGTACACTTGATGCCAAACGTGCATCAAAACAGGTTGGTTTGGGGGTTTTTGTTTGCTTTTGTTTTGCTTTTAAATCTGGACTTACAGGATGGTGCACCATAGCACTGCAGAATTGTCATCTACTAATCAAACTTGTTTGGTAGTGCCTGGCACATTGTTTTCCACGTGTTTCTATGTAATTCACAGTGCTTATCGTAGCAAGAGTTCCGTTTTGGAAATTTCATACTAAGCAAAAACCAACTGCATACGTCTTCTAGTCTTTAGTCTTTTCTTTGGAAGGATGGTGATATAACATTATATGTATTATTAGGGTGTTAGTGAAGCTGATATATTGTTAACTTTACCAAAAATATCAATTTTGGAGCAGGGGAAAGCCTTATTCTACCTTTTGTAATTCTGTAATTAGTGAGTGCTACATCAGACACTTTTAGAAATGAATTATCTGTGACAAACAAAAGGTTTGGAAGTGTAAGCAAATCTTAACCATTTTCAGTTCACAAATAAAAGAATTCATAGCCAATAGAAAGATAAATGTACGTGTAATGGAGGCCTGAATGCAGATGCTTTGTTCTCAACTTTTGTTTTCTTGGTCAAGGATCCACTGTGTTTATTAAATAAGACATTAGCATAGGTTGCAAATTGGGGTGACACTGTTTCTACAAACAATCACAGTAGCACATACAGGAGGATTTTAAAGTGATGCATATCTTTTTTCTTTTTTTTTGTTTTCAGATTAGCTCTTCTCTCTAAGCTGCTGTTGAGGAAAGGAGTTGCTGAAATATTGCTGCAGAAGAAAAGCAACCTTTCAGCTAACTTGTTTCTGTTAACCTGTTCTGTTTCACTTTTGTTTGATCTCGTCAGGCTGTTGTCTCTCATTCAACTTTATTTCTGTATTTTGACTTTATATTCTTTACTTTGATACTAGTTTTGTAAAGTTATCAAATGTGACTTGAATACCTGTTGAACGTGTTGAAGTCAGTGCTCCCAGGGTTTGTTAGGCCTTCTTGTTCTAAGACAGGCTTTAGGGCTTTTTTCCCCTATTTTGTTCATATTGAAAAATACGCTGTCGTTATCAAAACATTGTGGTGAGAATTAACTGGAAGTGTTGAAGGTGGTGGCATTACTGCCCTGTGGTACATAGATCAGGAGCAGTATAGAAGGTGCATTCAGCCAGAACAAGTGTATCACTCAATTTAAATAAAGATTTATGATTTTGGTCCTTAAATACTGACTTCAGAAAGCAGACATCTAGTCACCTTTCTAAATTACATCCTCAGTGCAAACCATTTTCTGTGTAGAACCGTTAATATTCACTGCCATCATTTTCTGCTCTCTTAAACCATGGTATTCACTTCATGTGCTCTGCTGACATGGCTAATCCTCTTGTCGTTCTACAGACTAATTTTCTAATTCAGTATTAACCCAGAACTGTAACACTGTTTCTGCAGAAGATATCCCTGATTCTACTTTTTTTTTTTTTTTTTATCTCCAGGTTCCTCACATTAGTGGATTATCATTAATGTGATTAATGCATTAGTTTTAAGTCTTAAGGAATTACTGTTAATGAATGGAATCCTGTATGATGTGTTGGCTTTCAGTATTGGCCTTCAGCGCATGATGGTGAAGTTGGGGCTGTCTTTGGCTTTTGAGGAAGCTTCCTGCCTGTAGACACTGCTGTTCTAAATCTCCATTAGAGAATGTGCAGAGCACACGTGTTTGTTGTGTATTCTCTGCGTAAGCACTCTTCAATTTAGTGAGAGTGCCAAGGGAGTTTCTAATGGAGCTATGTTGGGGCTTTGTTTATTCTTTTTAATGTAGCAGAAAAGGACTTTGGCTTTCGTAACCTGTACGTACTCGGTGACATTAGGAATTTAAAATAAATTTTCAATTACGGTACTGTTTCTACTAAAAAGCTATATGATTTCACTGCTCCGTGTCTGAGAAAAACAAAATCATCGTGACCCGGATTCACAGAAGGACTGAAGCATTCCCTTATTGAGCCTTGTGGTCAGACTCCTTAAATGATTCAGAGGAAGACTGAGGTTCCCTAGAATGAGGTCTACAACAAAAAGTAAGTAGGTCTCCAAAGAAATTGAACCCAAAACCCTGCAGAATACATGTGAAGGATCGCTGCCAGGCAGAACCAGAAAATGGTTACACGGGCTGACAGAAATGCTAAAGGTGGAGTTGTCTGATGGACGCTGTTACTCAGTGGAGCTGAGGGTTTCTGCTCTGTGCCAGCCCAGGGTGCCTCACACCACTCGGGGTCTACAGCACAGAGGCCTTCTATCAAGATAAGCATCAAGTCCTTTATTCCAACATCTGGCAGCACAAGGTACGTCTTTATTTCAGTAGTGGTGGTCTTTCCATCAGTCTCCCCTGAAGTTCTTAACTGAACAGTACTTGACACCAAAGTTTTCCCAAATTGTGGCTAGCATGGGCCTGGGGAGAAAAAGCCTGAATCTTCAGTGTTTCAGAAGACTGCTGTAAGACTGCTATAGCACAGGCTACTTTTAATGTGTGTACTCACTCCCTGCTGTCAAAGCTGTTTGACTGCTAAACAATGTAATTATTTAAGCTTATTTAGAGGGAACATGCAAACAGGAGTACGATTTTTCAGGTGAGTGGCTGAGGTGCTTGGCTGGGATGGGCTCTGCAGTCCTTTTCCACAGGCTGTTCACTGCAGTCCACTGATCGGTTTTGTGTGTACCAGTACCAACGAAAAGCAGATGAAGCAGAATGAAGATGGGAGGGAGAGGAGCACAGGACTGTTGCTACTCCTGATTGCACTGCTCATTTATGTTGGATTACCCTGAGTGTGGACATGAGCAAAAGCTCATGGATACCCTTGCAGAATTGGGGTTTGGGTCAACACCATTCACAATTTTGAAGACCTCTGTTATACCTTTGTGGTTCTCTCACCTCTAAATTTGAGGAGCTCTGGGTTAATGGATCTGTTTCATGTATAAGGTCAGGCTGGATGGGGCTCTGAGCAACCTGATCGAGTGGTAAATGTCCCCGCTCATTGCAGGGGAGTTGGACTAGATGACCTTTAAAGGTCCCTCCCAACTCAAACAGTTCTATGGTTCTATATTTGTATGTTTTTGCCTTCCTTGTATCCTTTCATTTCTAATATGTCCTATGTTGAGTGAATAAAATTTCATGCCATCTTCTAGAAAGACAGGACTTGTATCAGCTTACATGCTGTCCTGGTGACATCTTTTTATTCTCAGTTCCTTCTCCAATAACTCCTTTTTCTATTTGCCCCTGATTACTGCTGTACTTTCTCACATAAATATCCACAAAAACCTACAATGTCTGTCTTAGGTGGTAACACCTGTTGTAGGAGAGACACCCATCTGTAGAGTCAAGGCTATTTAGACTTTCCCAAATACACGAGCTTTACACAAGCACATTACATATTACTGCACATCAAAATACTTTTAGAATGCCTTGTCATTACCTTAAATTTAGCATTCACTTTTGAGTTTCAAGCAAATTAAGCAAATGGTGTGAAGATTTTGCTAGCTGAAGTTTTGTGAAAGTAGGCAGCCCAAATGTTGAGAAATAGGAAGCAGGATACAGTGAGTGCAAGGCTCACCGTATCTGACTCTAACCAGTCATCACAGACCTGGGAGAGCAGCCCCAGTGCCCTACCTGCAGAAGAAGTGTTTCGATGGGATTTGAAGTCTCATCAGATACTAGAGAATTTGTACCTTAGTCAGGGCTTTTCTCTGTGGATTCCTTTATGTGTAGTAAGGACTGAAGTCGTGTTGCAGCCTTAATACAATTCAATTAAAATGTCACTCAACTGCTAGTTATAAAAGTGGGCTTCATTAGTTTTTGTACTAAAAAGAAAACTACTGGTTAGCAAAATCAGTATTTTGTACTTATTACCAACAAATTTTGTGTTCTGTTTTTCCAACTCCATGCTGTGACAGCCTTCCACAGTTCACTGCTATTCATTTTTGATCCAGTCATCTTGAGTGAGTCTGTGTCATTCATTAATATCTTCACCTCACTGCTGATAGCTTTTCCCAGATACTGTATGAGCACCTTGAATAACACAAGTCCCTACAAAGATCCTTGGGGACACTGCTGGTAACCCTTCTTGCTGTTAAGCCTTGCTTACTGCTTCCAGCTATCACTCTCTTATTTCTCTCAGGATAAGATGTTTCCACTGCAGTAAAGATTACTGCAGATGACTAGCTTAGCTTACCTGCAATTGCCCTACTTTCATTAAATGCTCCTTTTACACCCTGAAAATATGTGAGTCCAATTATCTTTCTGGCAGGCTTCCTGTTTCTCATATTTTTAATTATCTTTTACACCTTTGGCAGTAGTTCCTCAAGGTCTGTAGGTTGTTTAGTTTTGCTTTGGTGTCTTCCAAAAGTTAATGGTCGTGTTCTCTTCCTTCTCCTCATGTCAGTCTGTCTTGCAGTTGCATCCTTCACTGTGCTGGCTTATGTGGCTCAATCAGTGGGGGGTGGGGAAGGGGAGGGGCGAGGTTCTAACGTCTTTAAAATTAAATATATATGTATTCTGAAGATCTAAGACAGTGTCTTCAAATATGCTTATTCTTTTAACTGTGACGATTCAATTTCCCTTTAGTATCTTCCTCTTCACATAGTTTTCTTTGGTTGAAAAATTAATTCTGGTGATTTTTTTTTAAGTGAAATACTGAATTTGAGTATATTTTCGTTTACCATAAAAAGTGTTTGGTATCATTGTAGTTGCTTCTGTACTTTATTTAAGCTATTGTCGCAGTCTCCATTAGCGTGACTTGGTAGCATTCGTAACTACATCCTATTCCTGATCTTGCCTTCCCAAAACTTAGTGAGATTGAAAACTTGTTTGAAACTTCAAGTTCTGTTTAAGCCATTGTAAGTGCTTCACTATTATTCTGATGTGCACATAGAAACATTTCTCATTTTGTCAGGTCCATTTGCCCTTTCTATATGCCCTGATTCAGTAGTACTTTTGCTGGTGTAGGGAAAAGCAAGCGTTTCCTACAAGTGGTGGCAACTGACGAGATTTTTGGACCACAGTCATGAACTCACATATACAGAGGAACTTAAATGATGTTGTGGATCTATTTCCAAATACACAGGGATCTCTTCAGTTTGAGTTTAGGTGTTACTTTGGCTTTTTTGTTTTGTTTTGTTTTTACTGTAAGTATAATCAGAGAGTTGCAGAGAGCACTTAGTTACTGAAAAATACTTCTACATCTCTGTGATTTAGACAAAGGAGATAGCAAGGCGTTGTGTGGCTGTTGCTGTATCCTGCAATGCAGCAGGAAAATGAGATGAACTGACACAAGATTACAGTTCCTTGTAAAATTTGTTCAATCCATTTTAACTTCCAGTTTACTGTTGTTCACTAATCACGTGTAAGAATGTTTTGTGCATGTGAATTGAAAGCATCAAAGTATTCTCAACTGGAAAGTCTTAGTAGATACAAAACTTTCCTTTCTTGGTATGAACAATTTCAAGGCAAATGTGCTGTTTACTCCTTAGACAAAATACTGTGGCAGATACAGAATTCCTTCATTGCTACCAGTATTTTAGATGTTTTCAAGGGTATTTTTTTCCTTCAGATAAAGTTTATTACCACATTTGCCTCCTTTTCATGAGGTAATCACTGTGCAGGAGATGTATTTCACATCGATCAAAAAGGACCATATTCAGAAGAGGATACATTCTAACCTCTTCTTCTCTTGAGAACTCCCAATTTTGCTTAAGAAACACCTTCCTGTTTTTATTAGTGTTTATCCAGCTCCCATCGCTGTTTGCTTCTGGAATCAAACTGATTTCCTTCTGTATGATTACCATAGCTTTTCAAAATGAATCTAAATCCAATATTGCTACTTTTTTCTTTTTTAGTTGAAGCAAAAATGCTACTAATAACAGCAATAGTTGTTGAGCAAAAAAGAAGTTGTTACCACTATTTAATTCCAGTCTAGTGGCCATTTGGTGCCTGACTCATTGAGATCAAATTTATCAAATACTACAACGATGTAGTAAAATAATTTGCCATCAGCAGAGCTCTCTCCTTAGGAGACCAATTAAACTAACTTTGCCGCATCTACGCACTCCTGGGTTTGTGAAAGGGGCTGGGCACAGCAGGACAAGAATCAAGCTCACAAATGAAGAGCAGTCAACACAGAGTAATATGGAAGGAAATTGTACAGTCAAAATGCTGCTAAAGAGTAAAGCATTGTTACAGAAATACTGTTGTTAGGTTTGATCTTTCTCTTTAGAATTCCAGCTTCTGTTGGGTTTCTTCTTTCAAGAAATGGTTAAAGACATTATAAAAATGAAGGTTACTTTTTTTAATTGCTGGCTTATGAGAATTTTATAGCAAGGAGAAAGTGGAACTGATTGCCCTCAAAGAGTAATTTGGACTTTTCTTTTTAAACCTTTCTGTTACCATAATCACAGCTACTTTTAATTGCAGCCAGTGCACTTATTTCAAAGGGGTGAGGAAAAACAACAACAACAACAAAGATTTTCGGGTTATGTATATATCACCAAGAACAAGACCTAACAAAGGCGGTAGGATTCATATTAGTTTAACAGAATAAGACCGAAGACTTCATGTACTCTGTACAACGTGGTGGTGTTATATACATCATTGCCTAAGCACTGCAGAAAGAAAATGTTCTCTTCTCAACTGAAGGGGAAATAAATGATTTTTTGGAGAATAAATTGTTACTAATAACGAAAAAGAGGTCCTGTTCTTATGTAATGGTATTATCCAAACCTGTAATTACATGAGAGAAAATTACATTTCAACATGGACCTACTGTAACTTCTCAACATGAGCCATAGATTAGTAGCGTTATCTCGGGGGAATGAAGGCTCTGCTGCAGCACTGCTCACCAGAAAGGGGAACAAAACCCAAAACGCAGCCCACCTTTCACTGGAGGATTTCTTTGCAGTTTGTGCTGTCTGAGTTCATGGAAGACCTCAGAGGGTAAGCTTAGCCTTTCTTCACCCAGAAGGAAGAAAAAAAAAAAAAAAAAAAAAAAAAAGGAAAAGAACAAAACAAAACTTTTTCAAGTTTGCCTGCCTTGTTTTGGTTTGGTTTTACTTTCTGTGGTGATAATGTCGTTCAGTGCCTCCTAAATTCAGCCCTTTTGAGTAAACCTCGGGTAATAGCAGGCGCCTAAGGGGAGCCTGTTAGGGATTCCACATGGAAGTTTGTAACCACTTCTTTCCAACCACCGCCGTTCCCGCTGCTGCCTGCCTGCAGCACCGCACTCCTCAGCTCCACCAGGTGCTGCCGGCGGTCCCCTGCGATGACATCTCCGTGTCCCCACCTCCCACAGCCTCACGCCCGCTTTAAAACCCCCTCAGGACGCCCCTTCCGTCCGTGTTTTTGGGGCCGACCCGACGTTTCCCGGTGCCCCTCACACTCTACTACCGGGAGTGGCCTTCCCGACTCCTGCCGGCGCAAGGCCCGAGCGCGAGGGGCGCCAACGGTTCCGCCCTCACAGAGCGCTGGGCGGGAAAACCGCTCCTCGGGCGGGGAGCGACGGCTGCGGAGCCCTCGGCACGTGGTAGGATGAGGGAAAACTGCAGGCAAATCGCGGCCTCGCACCTCGGGATGCCTCGTGGTGAGGCAGGGAGGGAAGCCACTCCCTCGCGGGACGGCTTGTATTCATCTTCCGCATTCCGGCGGGATTGCGGGGCTCCCGGGGCAACAAGCGCGGCGGGGTGGGGAGGGAGGATCCTCCGGCAAATCCGAGAGGAACCGGCCCCATTGTGAATAAAAATCAAAGGCTTAACGTGCCGCTTCGGGTAGCGGAACGGTTGGGCCGCCGCGCTCGGCCGGGGCCGCCCCGTGCCCGGCGGCAGCAGCGAGCGGGGCCCTTCGCTACGCCCCTTCCTCCGCTCCTTCGTTTCCCGCACCCTTTGCAGCGCGACACACTCGGAATCAGAGCGGTTGTGACATTTCGGTGGCAGCTCATTGTGCGGAGCACTTAAAGTTTAAAAAACAAGCCCCATAGAAGTGGAGGGGCTTAAAGCAGCACCCTTTGTGGGGCGAGACATAGAGTTTTGATTCGGGACAATGGTGTTTCTCAAATTTCTTCCAAAAACCTGCACCCCATCTGTGATCTCAATGAAATCGCTTTTCTCTCTGCCTTCAATTCATTTGGCAAAGGCGAAGCAGATGCGTGGGACGGGGTCTGAATTTTAATCATTCGGTTTTACCTGAAACAAAACGGCCGGTCCTTTTTACCATGTGTTTGAAGTTAGGGGACGGGCAGGGGGAATATAAAATATCATTAAAAAGCCCTCGGATCGTTAGAGAGCTGACAAGAGCCTCGTTAATGAAGCTCGCGGAGTGCCCCGTGGCGAAGTGACGGAGCGGAGCGCTCCCGGCTCAGCCCCGCGCCGCCGCTCCCCGCTACCTGCGTGCTGTGCCCGTGGGGCTGCGGCACACGCGCGTGTCCCGGCAGGGCCCCCCCGCCCCGCAGAGCCGCGGGCTCCGGGCCGTGCTGGCAGCGCGGAGCCCCCCGGCACACAGCGTTTAGCCGGCGATAAGGTGCGAAGGGAGAATTGTCTGTCGCTTTAATCCGTGCCCGAGGGGCTGGGAAATAAAAAGGGAGAGAGAGAAGGGGGGGGGGAGAAGGAATGGACTCAAAGAGGCGAAAATCCACGCAACCGCTGGGGGAATGCCGGGGCGCAGCTCTGCTCCCGTTCGCCCCGCCGGCTGGCACCGAGTCGGCGACAAACGCCCTGCCAGGGCCGGCGGCCGCGCACAAGGGCGACAGAAGAGCCCCACGCCGCCAGGGGCACAGCACCCCATTGCCGCTCCTTCCTCTCCCCCGAGAAGCCGCAGCCCCAAGGGACCCAACCCCGGGTTTTGGGTTTTAGCTCCGGCGCACGAGGTGGAGAGGTTGTGGGGGTGACGACGACTTTGCTGAGTGCGCCGTTCTTCTATCCGTATGTGTGTGTGTGGATGGGCACAAGCGCCGAGAGAAAAGAAATTTTAGAGTAACAACTAAAGGCTTTCTTGTGCAGTTATTTTAAGGGCTTTGTTCAGTGCCTGAAGGGGGATGCGCCCATTTGTTCGGGAGGGGATTCATCACATGCCCCTTTCATGTGAACCAGAGGTTAACAACCTAATGAGCACTTGGTGAAGAGATGAAGCGTGTAAAGAGCCCGATTTTCCCAAATCCCGGCCTGCCGTCTCGGGGCTCCGCCGCTCCAACCTCCGCCGGGCGGGTCGGCCCCGCAGCCCCCGGCCTCAGCGCTCGGGCGGGCGGCGGCAGCCAGCGGCCCCCGCGCAGTGCCCCGCCGGGAGCCGGGGGTCGGCCCCGCCGCTACATATGTTGGGTCAGGTCTGCCCATTGTCAGCGCGTAAAAAGGTGTAAAAACTCAATCGGCTGCAGCTTTTTTAAAGGGAGGGCTTACCCTGGATTTGTTGCATAATGGATTGTTTAAAAAAAAAAAAAAAGTAGAGGGTTGAATTAAAACTGTTCCCTAGTCACTTTTAATTAGACCACTCTATTTAATTAGCAAAGTTGAAACATGCAATTAAAATTAGCCCAGTTTAGCACATATTAAAGAAATGGGGGACACGGCTCCGGCTCGTGTTAAAGCGAAGTGGAAGGCGAAATGGCGCAGTTCGCGTGGAAGCGGCGCTGCTCGGACTGCCGACCGCGGGCCGCTCCCGGTCCCGTAACACCGTCCCTGAGCACCAGCACCCCGTGCCCCTACAGCGCCGTAGGGAGACGGAAGCGGCTCTCTCCGGGCTGCGAGCCCAGGGCGGGGCGTTTGTAAAGCCCGAAAACCCCATGTTGGGGTCAGCAGTCCGAGCAGGGCAACGCGGAGCCTCGATTTATCGCTTATTCCCTTCCACAAGTCTTCCTCCCTCGTCTCTTTTTCCTCCCCCACTGGGAGCGGGGAAATGGAGTTAATAATGTTTCAGATAGAGGAGAAGTCCGGGCCGACGGGACCCCCTCCGGCGCGCCCCGCCCGGGACCGGGACTCGGCGGGGCCGGGAGGAATGTGCGTCCTTCCTGCTGGGGGAGGGTAATTTCCATTCGTGTAATATTGGTTTGGGGATAATTACTTTTAATGTCAAAAAGATTTAGTTTAATATCATCTCTATTAGGCTGCTGGGCGGATAATTAAAAGTGAAGATGATAGCAGCAGGGAAACAGATGGCATTTGCTTACTTTGATTCAGTAGGTAAATAATGAAAAAGTCAATGGCAAACCCCCTAGAACAATTGAAACCTTCGAGAGCACTAACATTAGCGGGTACTTACAAACCGTCTTCCGCTAAGAACGAGATGAAAATACACGAATCGAGAACTATATTTCTCTGGGCTGCTTCCGGCCGTGCGCGTCTGCCTTCCCGGCCCGGCAGCCAATGGACGCGCTCTTTTTAATTAAGATTTTACGGCTGTAATTGGGGGAAGATGCGGCGACACCGCTGCGTGCGGCCCTCTCCAAGTTTTGCACGGAGCTGCGGTGCACAGGGAGGGTTTGTGGGGAAGCCGAGTGCGAGCGAGGAGAGGAATAAACACCGGGAAACCAAAAAATAGATACCGAAATACCGAATGAGGAAAGAAAAAAAAAAAAAAAAAAAAAAAGGAAAGAAAAGAAAAGAATGAAAAAGATCATGTTGAGTTGTGTCGAGCTGTCAGGCTGTGGAGCGCTGTTCTGAAGGCTGCCAGAGCCCGGCACAGCGGATCACGAAGGGCACACGCGGCTCCGCAGCCGCTGCCGGGACCGTTCGTCCTCCGGCCGTCCTGCGAAGGGGCTGCGCGCTGTGGGGCTTTGGGCCGCGGTTCAGTGGTGCGGAGGTGGATCCTCCCCGCCTCGTCCCCTCGCTGAGGGGCCCCGAAGCGAGCAGCCCCCGGGACAGACCCCAGGGGTGCCCGGACGTCTCCCCGTGCCTCATCAGGGGATGAGGGGCAGTGGCCCCTTCCGCACGCTCACACGGCGCTGCGGGACGGGACACGGCTGAGGGAGTCCCGGCCGCCCCAAAGCGCGGCTTTGTGTCCGGGCTGCCCCGCAGCCAACGCGGGTTTTGTGCGAATAAAACCAAAGGTGCGCGCCGCTCGTCCTGCTTCTCAGGTTTGGGGACTGTGAGAGCTCCCGAAGCACTGGAAGGAATGGTTACTGTTAAAATGCCGCTGAAAAGTGACAGTCGGGGCCCGGGCTCAAGTTTGCTCGGGGCACTTTGTATGAAAACGGCGAGAATTATTGGAACCCGTTTGGAAGCGTCGCTTTCGGCGGCCGGGGCTGGGAGGAGGCGGCAGCGGAGTTCGGCTGGGGCCGCGCTGGGATGGGGAGCGGGCCGGGCCGGTAAGGGGCAGCCCTGCCGCCGGGAGCCTTCCTGGGTCTGCGGAGAGAGCAGGGCGTGGGAACCCGTTAAAATCTCGTGGTGGAGCCGGGGAGCTCTGACAGACGTCTTCGGCGTTGCTGACACCCGGGGCTGCGGTCTATATTCTTGCGATAAATATACGCATATTTTCTAAATAACAGTTGAATATTTCGGTGTTGCATTCGTACCAAGAGCGATATTTGAAAAAACAGAACAAAACAAAACAAAACAAAACAAAACAGAACCAACCCGCGCCCGGGGAAGTGTTGGGGATGGGAGTGTCTGCGGGGCTGCCCTGGGACAGAGGCGAGGAGGGCGCAGCGGTGTCCGAGCGCAGAGCGCTGCGTTCCGCCGTGCCGACCCCACAGGGGCACCGCAGCGCTGCATCAGCCCCGGAGCGGTGCGCGCCGTCCGGGACGGAGGAACCGCGTGGTGCTCACAGCGCTGAAAGTCCATCGCCGTTTGCAGTCTGCCCAAAGAGCGGGGCTCCAGCAGCAATCACGACGTCTCACAAGCTGCCGAGCAGCTTCGTGTCTTTATTTCGTATTTTTTCCCCCCGTGGCTATTTCCAAAATAGATCACTTATAACCGCCGTGAACGGCAAGAATACCTCAGCTGTTTCGTTTATAGGGAAGCTGAAAGAAAAGAGAAGTGGGAAGAGAACGGACCGCGTCCGGTACCACCGACTGCTGCGGCAGAGCGGGGGGACGGGATCTGCGGGAAAATAACACCAAACCACAGCAAAGTTCCGCGAGGAAGAGAGGACCTTTTTCCTTCTCTCTCTCCGTACTAAGCCGACACAATTCAATATTTTAAATGTTCCTCATCTGCCTGATGGAGTTCTGCGAAATCCCACTGAAATCGGTTGAGCGGAGAAATTTTCCCAAGAGAGTAAAATAGTGTTTGCAAATAAAATTACATCGGATACTTTCACGGTGTGTTAAATAAAGGTGTTGTAACACCTACATCACGGGTGCGGGCGGCAGCTGCACACACGGAAAGTCAGTGGGAAAGTGCTCATTTCGTACAAAGAAAGAAAAATTAAAGAAAGAGAACGATGAAAGTGTAATAAAAATATCAGAAGTTGGAGGGACGCGCTGCCTTGCAGAGTGCTTCTCGTAAGCACGGGGTGTGACAGAAGGGAAGGGGCGGCGGAGCGGCACCGAGCGCTGCTATCCCTACAGTGGAGCGGCCCTCCGCACATCTCCGCGGAAAGTGCGCGGCTGCGGGCCGGGGGCAGCGGGGTAAGGTGCGGGAGAAAGCAAGGGAAAAGAAGCAGGGCATGGTAAGGCAAGCAAAGCAAAGAAAAGCAGAGCAAGTAAGGCAAGGCGAGGCCGGGCGCTTCGCTGGCGCCGCTTCGGGCGGGCAGCGCGGCTCCGGGCAGCTCAGAGCGGCTCCCAGCCGGGTCCCATTCTAGGGAAGGAGCTGCGGGGTTGGGAACGAGGGGCTCTAAATGTGCCGCGTAGCCCGGAGGTGTCCCGTGGGAAACGGAGGTGCGAGCCCTCGGGCAGCGGGAGCCGACGTTCCCCGCCGAACCTCCCGAGCTGTTACCTCCTCCCCGCGCGGGCTGCCGAGCGGCGAGGGTGACGTCAAAGCGGGGTGGTTAATGGTGGTTAATGGTAAAGGCGCACCGCTCCCAGCCCGAGCTCGGCACCGGGCCCCGCGGAGCGGCAGGGGGACGGCGGGGCAGTACGGGATGCGGCACCGGGGGTACCGCGGGTCTGCGGGCGCTGCGGCATCCACCTGCGGGGCAGAGGGGGCGGGGTGAAGGAGAGAGAGAAACAGAACGAAAGAACGAAAGGGAGAGAGAGAAGGGGAGAAACAGAGAAAGAGCAAAAGGGAGAAAAGAGAAAAAGAGTGAAAGTGAGAAAGAAAGAAGGGCGTCGGTAGATACTGTACAGACGGAGAAAGCTATTACAAAACAGGATCTCCAGGTGGAAGGGAGACCTCGGACTGACTTGTCACTGTATTTCCCCCCCATCCTTATGACAAGTGACACTCGGAAAAAATGAAAGAAACCGAAGTAGTAGGCGAGGCGATTACAATTTCAACCGGATTAAAGGAAAAAAAAAAACCCGAACTCAGGTAGCGAGCGACCGAGCACACTTTTACACGCACGCACACCCACGCCCGCTCCGCGCTCCCCCCGGACCCTCCCGACTCTCCGCGGGCGCGGCGCGCTCTGGCAGCCGCCGGGCGGACGCGGCGGGCCCGTCGGGCGGCCAATCAGAGCGGCGCCTCCCGCCCCTGGCCAATAGCAGGCGCCACATTGTTGTCAAATGTTGCCTAATGGCAACGCGGGGCGCAACAATAGCGCGAGTGGCGGCGGGCGGCGCGGCGGCGAACGCGCTCTCCCGCTCTCCCGGCAGATCCGGCCGCCAGGGCCGCACGCGCCGAGCGGTGCGGGGCGGGTCCCGAGCGGGGCCGAACCGAGCGAAGCCGTTCCGGCCCGACCCGACGCGGGAAGCGGGTCCCGGCTCCGCCGTCCGCTGCCTGAGCCGGGCCGGGGCTGCGGTCCGAGCCTGGCATGGTGCGGCGGCTCGTGGGGCATTTCTTATTTTTTACTATTTTTTTTTTCTGCTGGATTTTAGTCGTCGAGATCCCGTCGTTGGAGGTGCCGCCGTGCCGTGAGGGTGTCCGCAGCTAAAGCGGGGAGCGGGGAGCCGGGCGGGACCGCGGCGGGATGCGCTCGGGGCCGCCCCTCCGGGTGAGCGGGGGGCAGCGCTGAGCGTCCGGGGTCGGCGCGCCGAGGCCGTATCGGGCGGGCGCGCGGCGGGAGCCGCACCCGGGAGGTGCCGGGATGGAGCTGCGTTCGGAGCTGCCCAGCGTCCCCGCCGCGCCCCCCCCGGTGCCCCCCAGTTCAGTGGCGGCGGCGGCGGCCGCGGCGGCGGCGACCCTGCCGGTGAGCGTGGCCGGGAGCCTGCTGCGGGCCCCGCCGCTGCTGCTGCGGGCGGCCGAGAAGTACCCGCGGACGCCGAAGTGCGCGCGGTGCCGCAACCACGGGGTGGTGTCGGCGCTGAAGGGCCACAAGCGGTACTGCCGCTGGAAGGACTGCATGTGCGCCAAATGCACGCTGATCGCCGAGCGGCAGCGCGTCATGGCCGCCCAGGTGGCGCTGCGCCGGCAGCAGGCGCAGGAGGAGAACGAGGCCCGCGAGCTGCAGCTGCTCTACGGAACCGCCGAGGGCTTGGCCCTGGCGGCCGCCAACGGCATCATCCCGCCCCGGCCCGCCTACGAGGTCTTCGGCTCCGTCTGCGCCGGGGCCGGCGGCGAGGGAGGCGCCGGCGCCTCAGGTGAGGCCGCGCCGCGGGGGGACGGGGCCGCGGGCCGGGGGGCTGCGGGCCGGGCTCCGTCCCCCGGCCGGCCGCGCTGACGCGCTCTCTCCCTCCCTTCTCCCCCCGCGCCCCGCAGAGCCCAAGGTGCAGAAGTTCGAGCTGTTCCCCAAGACGCTGCTGCCCGGCCGCGCCGCCACCCCGCAGCAGGCGGGCGGGAAGCCGCCTTCCCCCGATGGGGAGTCCGCGCCCGGCACTTCTTCCCCGGACGGCCGCCACGGCTCGGGCTCGGAGAACGGCGACGGAGAGTCCTTCCTCAGCTCGCCCGTCTCCAAAGGGCCGAAGGAGGGCGAGGAGAGCCCGGGCTCCATCAGCCCGCTGGGCTCGGACTCGGGCTCGGAGGCGGACAAGGACGAGCGGGACCCGTCGCCCTCGGCCGGCGGCCGGCAGCGGACTCCCATCGACATCCTGACGCGCGTCTTCCCGGCGCACCGACGCGGCGTGCTGGAGCTGGTGCTGCAGGGCTGCGGCGGGGACGTGGTGCAGGCCATCGAGCAGATCCTCAACAACCGCGGCCCGGAGAAGGGCCCCGAGGAGAGCTGGGCTCGGGACGGCGCCCTGCAGGGCCTCCCGCCCGCTCCCTCCGCCCACCACCGCCCGCTGATCGCCGGCGCCATGGCCCCCGCCATCGGCGCGCTGGGCAGCCGCTCCGCCTTCTCCCCGCTGCAGCCCAACGCCACGCACTTCGGGGCCGAAGCCGGCGCCTACCCGCTGGGCGCGCCACTGGGACTCAACCCACTGCGCCTCGCCTACTCGGCGCACGGCCGCGGCCTCGCCTTCATGGCCCCGTACTCCACCGCCGGCCTCGTGCCCGCGCTCGGCTTCCGCCCACCCGTGGACTACGCCTTCAGCGACCTCATGCGGGAGCGCTCCGCCGTGCACAAGGAGCAGGTGTACTCCGGGGGGCTCTACGGGCCCATGGTCAACAACAACCCCGAGAAGCAATAGCGCGGCGCGAGGTGCGCGCGGGAGCGTCGGGGCGTGGGCCCCTCTGCGTGCTTATGGCCATAGGCACAGATATCTGCGGTGCGGGGTGCGCGTGCTCCCCCCGCGCGTACGTATATATATGTATACTAGCAAGTGTATAATGTTATAAAATGGAAATCTAAGTTATTAATGTAACTCGTAGGTGAACTCGGTATTAACGTTAAGCTAAGGGTTAGGCAGCGCGTCGTAACGCTTCCCGGCGTAGAGGCGAAATCTGTCTCCGGACCAAAATCCTCCGCCGCACCGCCCTCCCTCCTCCCCCGGAGCTGTACACACACACGGAGCGGCGGTGGCTGTCCGTAAGGGCCGGTGGGTGATTGCCTCCTCCATGTGTGATCCCAAGGACATTGCTTTCTTGTTCCGCTGTAGCGATTCTTGGTGTTCTAACAGGTAACTCTGTGTTTCCATTTCATAGAAATAAATGTTATTTTCTATTAAAAAAACAAAGGCATAAGTGGAAGTGGTGCTTTGTCAGACGGTGAGGGGGTGCTCTGGGGAATGCATGTGGCGGGCGCAGTATTTAAAGCAGTTTATGACATTTATACAAACGCGTTGAATTACGTTTTATCATCGTTAAAGCAGAAAGCTGTCGGAAAATGTACAAATAAAAGCTCAGCGTGCAGATGGGAGTGACTTCCTATCACTGGCATTGTCAAAGGCGTTTGTTTCCAGTTCTGCTCTTATTCACACCCGGAGAAATAAAACCAGCGGTGCACGTTCAGCCGGGGCATTTCCCCGAATACCTGAAGTATTTTGCCGATATTCTATTTTTATTTGTTTTGTCGTTTTCAGACAATCTGACGTTGCCGAAGCGCACTTGCAACAGACGTGTGGATGTGCAGCGCTCCTCCGCCCCCCGGCTGTGCGTGATTTGTTTACTGTTATTTATTAACAATATCTTATTTTTTCTTACAATAGCGAGCGGGTGCCCTCCGGGAGCGGCCCCCAAGGCAGGGAGCGCCGGGCCCGGGAGAACGATCCCTCCCGCAGGAGGAGTCGGCGCCGGCGGAATTCAGGCTATCGAAGCTCCTCGAGTCGGTCGGTATGGAAGCCCCATCCCGGCCGCGCTGTTTGCGCTCTCCCTTCTCAAAGAGCTCTGCAAATACCGCTGCGCGATGACACGGAGGGGCGCGGGGGGCGGCCCCGCTTATTGCGGAGAGCCCCGGGGTGAGCGGAGGCGGCAGTGGGAAGGAAGCCGCCCGGCCCCGTGCGCTGGGTGCGGTGTTGGCGTTTCTTCGGGCAGCCAATAGTGCGGATCGCTCCTCGGTAAACACTGCTGACCCCGGTCCGTCTCGGAGCGGCCAAATCAATATCGAGAGGGAAACTTTGCGGAGTGTCGTGTTCCAAGGGCGGGGGAAACTTAATATCACTACAATAAAACGGTTTAATAAAGAAGGGCTTTAATAGTGAGCTAATTTGATTGAGTTTCCTAATTCCACTTTAATTGGAAAAGGAGTTGTCTGTTTGGCTATAAAGCACCGGGGTTACGTTAGACTTGAAAAAAAAGAAAGAAAGAAAAAAAAAAAGATGGACTTTGAGCATCTGAATAAACTTTTATTTTGGTGTAGGTCGGCTGACTTCGTGCAGGGTGGGTTTCCCTGCCCAGCGCCATGAATGGGCCGCAAAGAGCCACGTTCGAGCCCTGCTGGGAAAGGCTCGGGGGCTGTTGGTTTAACCCGGCTCTCTCTTAGTTAGAAAGGGCCGTGGCGGTGGTAGAGTGGGGCGTTACCAGAACTGCCGTGCCTTGGGCTCGGGTTCGTAGAGCCGGCAACTGGGGATCGCAACCATTAATACTCATATGGGGGGAGCAGGAGGGGGTGAGTCCCTATGGATTCGTTCCTGTGGGAGCTGCAAAAATCCCAAAACCTTGAGTTTGGAGATCCGCATAAGGAAGCCTCTGGCACCCATCAAATATTCAGCGCTCTTTCAGAGTGAAATAAAATGCCGTCACTTGAATAAAAATCCGCGGAATCGCGTATCAATTATTTGTGAGCCGGCGGCTGCACGCAAACTTCGCTGTTAATTAAATCTTAATCCAGCGGTCTCGGGAACGGAGCGGCTGTACATACAGCGGGACACGTTCCACAGTTACATGAACTGCTGCAGTGTTTAATATGAATCAGCGCTAATCCACAGCATAATAAAGATCAAATTAGACTAACCATTTAGTAGCGAAATGACATTCCTTCACCTAAAATGAACCGCTCGGTGCCCGTTCGCGAGAGGCCGCCCGCAGCAGCTCTGAGCCCGTTGGGGCCGTTCTTCTACCACCCTGCGCCAGAGCCGCGCCCTCGCACGGGCGTAAAGAGGGCAGGGGGTCGCTTCCCTCCGGCTCCGCGTTTTGCCCGGCGCTCCGCCTGGGACTGCGCAGCGCCCAGCTGGGCTGGGAGCGGCACTCCCCGCCCTCTCACTCCGCTGCCTCCGCGGGACGTGTCCCCTTCGTTTCCCCCAGCGGCGCGTCCCTTCCCGGGCTGGTCCCGAGGAGGGAGCACGTAGCTCGGGCCCGTGCCCGCACACCGACTTGTCACGTTCCCCGGGAGAAGGGACACCTCTGTCCGCCCTTGAGTGGAGGGCAACCCCCGTGCTGCCGTAACATCCCCATAGCAACTGCAGCAATCACCCCTGTGCCAGAACAACGACGACCCGAAAGCACTTCCTATCTCTCAGTGTGAATGAGCAGGTGAGGTCCCCGAGGAGGAGCAGCTCCACGGCCCGAGGGCGGCCCCGGGGCTCCGTGCATCCCGGGGGGCAGCGGCGCTTGGAGCCCAGCGGCAGCTCCGCGGCTCGGTGCCTCTTTTAGGGTCCATGAAGACACGTGAAGGCCCATCGTGATGTCCATCTCGTTTCAGCGAGGTCCCACCAGAAATGCCAGCTATTTTTTGCAAAAAACATTGTCTCGTTACTGTTCTTTTCCAGTATCCTTCCTCCCCCCCCCACCCTCCACCTAGAGGAAGAACGAAAACCCGCTGCTGTGTCTGAGTTAGAAGAAAAGAGACACAAAACTCAAAATAAATTTACACAATGCTTTGCCTTATTCAATTCTAAAACGAGCTTCTCATTCTCGGACAAAAAAAAAAAAAAAAAAAAAGAAAAAAAAAAAAGAAGAAAAAAAAAAAAAAAAAAAAAAAAGAATGCTGGCAGTGGTTTTCATCCAAAAGCTGTCCCGTCAACCAGCTCCTTGCATTTCTGCTTAAGTAGGAAAGCCAACAAACTGAAGGAACTCTGTTGACCCGAGAGCCAAACATGCTGCCGGGCACTGAACTTCAAGGCACAGCTCGGCACTGCATGGCTCAGCAGTGCATACCAGGGCACTGCACTGCATGGCACAGTTCGGCTCGGCTCGGCACGGCACTACGTTGGCACTGCACGGCTCTGCACCGCATGGCACTACATGACACCGCATGGCATGGCACGGCTCGGCACTACATAGGTACTGCATGGCTCTGCAAGGTACTGCATGGCTCGGCGCCACACACAACCCACACCTACAGGCAAGAGCAGCCAGTACCGACAACCGCAGCCGATCCCGCCGTGGCCCTACCCGCTCCTCGGGGTCTCGGGATTTGATGGGGATTACTGAGGGCAGTGTCGGTGCGGGGACCGGCCGGGATGAGTGCGGGGCGGGGCAGGGTGGAGGCCCGCCCAAGGGAAGGTGCGAGGGGTTTAGCGGGGGGAGGTGGAGCTGCGTGGAGGAGTTGCTCTGCTGGTGGAGGGAGGAGGGAGGTAGGAAATAGGGAAAGGCCTTTCTTTGCACAGCTCCTGTGCCGAGCAGTAACTGTGAGGCGAGTCCCAGCGCAGAATGGCAGATCAGGGCCAGCAGGGAGTTGGGTTTATAGGAGCTAAGGGAGAGCTCAGTGCAGTGTGTGTGGGGGTGGGTGTGGGTGTGGGTGTGGGGTTGGGGGGGGCTGGGGCTGGGGCTGGGAAATGCAAAGCTGAGGCCGCCAGAAAGGGCCCTGCCTGGAGGAGCCTTCAGATGCTGACTGCATGCAGTGCTAAGCAAGAGGAGGAAGATGCTCTGTGCAGAATTTTCTTTTTCAAGAAAACTTAGGAGTTCTTAATTTCAGTTATAGTGGCAGATCGGGAGATTCAGTTCCATGTGGGCTCGTGGGGCAAGTGGTCACCAGTGTAAAATGGTGATGGGTGTTTTTACAGTGACTCACAGAGAGCTCGTGTGGAAGCAAGTAAATGAGAGATGGAAATGTTTAGAGACAAGAAGGCATTACTAACGGCCCCAACTGCAGTGGGTTCTCTGCTGAGCATTTCTAACCATGGCAAAATCTGAGGCTTGCTCCGTCCTAATGTGATAGTGAGCTCCCGTTTGTCAGCAAGTCAGTTTGGAGATGTTTTTCCTGCCTTATGATCCCTCCTTTCTTTCATAACGGTTGTTTTGGACTCTGTCAATGTATTGTGAAGCTAGTAAGAATTATGTTAAGGGTTCTCTATAGTGATTATTATTATTTCTCAATACAAGAATGGATGAGAAATGACTGGGGAAGACACATTTGATTAGTTGCAGAAAATGATGTAGAAATTCCCAGAAAACAGTCACTGTCTCACTGTCCTTCAATAGTTACAAATCTGCTATGTGTGTCTTTAAAAAGTAGCTGACCGTTGAAGTTGGCATATGTGATGGGTAGGATCTGCGCAGATGTGCGTGGGGTTGTGACAGCAGGGCAGACGTTTGGAGGGAAGAAGGAAATGGAAAGGAAATCAGCAACACAGTGAATCTTTTGGTGAGGTCTGACAGGCAGATGGAAAGCATGAATTACAAAGGCTTTTAAAAAGATCTGTATGGGGTTTATGTTTACAGAGAGATTTAACAAGACTGGCTGGCCTTAAAATGCAGAGGTCTTCACTAAAATCAGATGTTTGGAAGTGCAATGGGTTGCTCACCCTGACCCAGAATATAGAAGAGGTTCGCAGAGATTCAACAAGACATGAACAAGGCTGGTGAGGCAGTGCCCCTGTAAACCATTTGGCAGATTCTGAAAAGGGCTTAGAGGTCAGCGGGTTGTGGAGTCAGTGAAGGGAGGAGAGCGTGACCCCTACTGAAGGGAGCTGCACCTAGGGACCATGAGCTGCCAACCGAGAGCATCTAGCAGGAGAAGGCACTGTCAGAACAAGCTTGGATTTGTGCAGCAGGGACTGACTTGCTGATGAAACAGCTTTATGGGGAACAAAGGTATAAAATGTTACCTTGCTTTCTTGTAAGTGGGATATAGGATATTGATTTCTTCTCATGGCTTGGGGAAGCCCATAGTTTTCTTGGGTAGAACCTATGGATTTCCCCAGTTTTCTAAATCTCCCTCTTGAAAGGTTAGCCACAGCTATTTACAGCCAAATGAAAGGTGCTAACGCTGGAGATTATAATTTAAAGAGCTTTTGCTTTGCAAGGGAAGACTTGGATATCTCACACTGGTTATGAGAATTTAATTAAAGACCTGTTCAATAGGAGTAAATGGCAGGTGTTCATGCACACAGAAGATGGAATAAAACTGCAGTGCTCAGTCTAGTGCACTAGATATGTCTGGCTCTTTCATGCCTAGAGGGATGAATTATAGTTAATTTTGCTCGTGATTCCTTGCTCCTTCACAGAAAAGATAATCCTAACACAGTGGGACCAAGAGAAAGAAAATACTCTGGTACGTCTGGCAGGCAAACTTGGGACAGTCGCTCTAATCCCTCTCTAAAACCCACAGCCTTCTTTGTGAAAACTTTACTTTAACCAGTGCAGCTCAGAGTTAACAAGGCCTTTGTACAAGTTATGTCTCCTTCTTGTGCAATGGGCGAAAAGGATCTCAAAACTGCAGCTGATTATCTTCTCCCTTCCCCCCGCCCCCAGATTCACTGGAGCATATTTTTGAGAATGAAGGAAAGAAATATAAGGCTTTCTGGATTTGGGGATTCATCCATCGTATAGCTTCCAAGCATCATCTCTTGTACACCAGAGTGATAGGTTAACTATAAATTACTGAGATGGTATTGAAGTATCCACACCTCTGGCAGACTCTGGAGATGCTGGTGAAGGCGTTACGCTGTGCTTCACCATTCTGAGCTGTTTCTCAAGTGTTACATTAAAGTGCCTAAGGATTCTGGTGTCAGACTGGAATGTATAACTGTCCCAGTGGGAAATTATCCATTTTAGCTTATTAATATCTCCTCCTGGGACAGTGCCCAGCTGTTTTTTTTGGTGCCTGATGCTTTGGTCACCAAAAGAAAAGCTTGCTTTACCTTAGTGTGGAAGTATATGTATATCTTTGATATGGGATGAGCTCAAATCCTGTGCAACGTATGTTCAGCAGCATGTTTGGAGAGCAGAGTTATTCCTAACTGTAGAACAGAGCTGGCAAAATGATGTACTCAGCTATCAAATAGGAGATGGTTCTGTTTAGCTGCAAGTCTGTGGCGATGAGGGCAATGAGCAATAGATGTACTAAAATCATGGCTGACCTGTAATCCTTATCTCCTGTGTTATTTTACGAGCATTACTCTTCACTGAGTTAGTTGTGTTTAGGTGGGCTGAATTGAAGAAGATCAAATGAGATGCCATAAACTGTAAAAAGCTAAGACTGATATGGTGGAGTCATTGGTAAAGCCTCTATTTCTCTTGGGTGCCTCAGCAGGGTAGATGCTGCATCTGATGGATGTGGAAAATATTGGGCAGAGGCTCCCTCATTAAGAAATTGCCTGCTGGAACTCCCTCCAGCCATCTGGCATCCAAAACGCAACAGCGAAAGGGATCCTGTTGGTGATTTTCAGTAAATGTTTTGCACAGAGCCATCTTTGTTGACTGTGTCTATTGCTTTGCAGATGTTTACGGCATGATGAATCTTTTTCCAGCCTTAACTGAAACTCATGCTTTACCAATCCAAGAATTAACTTTATCATAGCAAAATTGTTTTTTAATTACATTCCTATCTTGAAGAGGACAACTTTTTAGACAGATCCTCAGAACATGTTGTCTCAAATTTTTTTTTTTTTTTTTTTTTTTGTTTTCCAACTACTATATTTGTTAAATTTCATAAAAAATATTTGATCAGATGAAAACTTTCAATGTTATTTCTTTGTTTTCTGAGCTTTTTTTTTTTTTAATAATAATATGTTGTGGTTATTTATATTAAATCTTTGGAAGGCCTTGTGAGCAATAAAAACAATTACAATATTGTATTAGCATAATGCCCTGATTGGCAGTAATTGGGTTTTATTTTGATGCAAATGACTGTGATTTAGTCTCAGTTTAATTTTTGGTGCAGGTTGGGGTCTCACATGTTATGTTTACAGGTTCTGCACTCACCTTTGTTTCTTCAAAAAACCAAGCACTGAATATTGCCTTGAAGCAGGATGCATAGCACAGAAGTGCTTCCTGTGGTAGCAGTGTGCTGCTGGTGCTCTACGGGTGTGGGCTCCTGATCTGTTCAGAGATTAATTAAATGAGATGATTCTTGAAATAGGCATGACTGACATTTCATCTGAGCGTGGTACATTTAAAGTAAATCATGTTTATTTCTTATACCAAGTCTTTAGAAAGGTACAATTATCCCTTATCTTTACAGGTTGGTTTGTTTAACTTTCCCTGGCTTATTCTCATGGAATAAGAATGAGATATTGCTGTTGCAGAAGAGCACTGGGACCTTGTAAATGAAGGAAGCTGTGAGGTTTTGTAGTGAAAACTGCACGTGAGTCTCGGAAGATTTGGTTTGTGTGCTAAATTCTGCTTCTTTTTTATCAACACTGCGTGACCTTGAGCTACTCAAAACAATTTCTATTAAAAATAAATGTCAGTTTTCAGTTTTAGCATGAGATGTATAGGGCTTGAATTGCAGACTTCTGTGTTACTTCAGTATTTATTTTTAATAAGGGTCCTAATTAATCGTGCAATCTCTATTACAGGAAAGCTCTCCTTGACTCTGTCTTCATTCATTAAAATGTGTCAAATTCCTCAGAGTTTAGAGCAGAGCTCTCACAATGGCAAAAGAGACCCTATGTCCTGACTATATACTAACATGTGCCAAAGAATAAGCTTGTTAATAAGTACTTGTTCAGTGAGAAAGTATAGCAACAAGGGGTTACATATTTCCTCACTTCCCACTACATGAGCAGAGCCCCGACTTGGTTCAGGAAACTATACTGTTGTGAGACATGAAGAAGTAAAATATGTTCTGCTTTATAATAAGTAATTCCAGCTCTGTCTAATTAACACTTCTTAGTGTTAATTGTAAACCTTTGTTCCATGTTTTTCAGGGACAATATTTCCCAAGTACCGCTGATGAAATGTCAGGCAGGGGTAATAATTTTGTTTTCCTTGCTATTATAACATTGTGCCATAGATATAGTTATATACAGAGATACGTGCCAATCAACCAACAGAGCAAACAAGAAGAAGAAGTGCAAACTTTCTCCTTAGAGAGCTCCTTAGGCAGACAATGATTTATGAGTTCTCTGCCTAGAGAACTTGCATTGAAAATGGCTATTCCTACTGACATTACCTTACTGTGATTAAAAATAATGAATAATTGTAGGTGGCTTGTTTTATTAAGTCAGTAGACTTAACAGGATGGAGTATGGGGTGGAGAACAAAAATAATTTTTTTTTAACAATCCTGCAGGCTTCTAACATTAATGCTACAGAAATACCATTTTGCAAAAAGGCATTTGATGAACAATAAATACATTCATGTTGTTGGAAGCAGGGGAAATCCTGTTGGCTCTCCAACAAACCTATCTGTCTTGGTTCTGAGGTCTGAAGGAATGAGAAAGTACTCAAAGCAAGTGGGAACGTGAGACCCACTGTTAAAACATCGTTCCAGTGCTGACAACGCTGTAGGAATCTTTAAAAAAAGACAAGAAATTAAGGATATGGGGCCATGGTTTAAGCAGGTTTTTTCTTATGGAACGAGACTCAAAAATTGAAGGTGGAATTTAGTCTGCTGAGAGAGAACGTAGGAAAATCACTCTCATCCGAACAGTCCTGTGTGTGATAGCTGAGGAGACAAATACCGCTGTGATGACTCAGTGTTTTATAAGAGGATGACAGCGAGAGGAAAACCCCACTAAGGAGAAAAACAAAACCAGTGATGAACAACCTCTGTGATTAAACATGAAAAAACCATAGAGGTGATGTGAATGCCAACTGTAAGATGACAACACAGTGTCCAAAAGTTTTAGTCACATCCTGTACAATTAACAAGCATTCCAGCTTTTATAATTTTATAAAATTATAATCCTTTTATAATCTTGCTGGAGCCAAAGCCAGCATTTTGCTGCTGCGTGAGGTGAGGTGCAGCAGCTGCCTGACTCTACTTTGGGAGGGAAACCCCCTCAGTGCCCCCCCTCCAGCAACTGCACCTGATGGGTGCACCTGTTGATGAGGGCAGCTGTGGGTGTCCCAGCAACACCACACTGCCTCCTTCTCCACCCAGTGATTGAGCCCCAGGTCCCAAGACCGCCTCTGCACCCCCTGGCCAAGCTCTTGGCAGCTCTTGGTGGCTGTGGCTGAGGTAGGGGGCTCGTTTGGCTTCCCGCCATTTTCTGATTGCAACAAAATGGCGGCAGGGTGTCCTGTGCCTCAGCTCCCTCAGCAGCTCCTGTGCTAGAGAGAAGCTTCCACCTGGGTTATGTTGGCCTGGAGGACCCAATTCTTCATTTTGTGAGTATTTGATTTATTTTTATGTGTATTTCTTGAGTTCTAGCTTCTATTAGACAACTTTTGTTAAGCATGCGTGTGATTCTGTTCTTCTCAGTGTTGTAGAAGCACACTGTAACTCATCAAACACAGAGGAGTGGTGGAAACAAGATATGGCAGTCTTTTTATTTGAGATTTTGGGTTACTGTTGGGTTACTGCTGGCTTAAAAATATTTTAAAGCATCAGCAGGTGCACCTGCTGTATCTGAGATAAGACAGGTCTGGTAGGTGGCACTGACTCTTGCCATGGGAAATTACATTACTGTTTTCTGTTTTCATTGTCGTGGTCTCTTGAGAAAAGTGTTGAAATCAGCGTGGGGTATTACCTGCATCTTTATGCAACACGTTTCTGACTTTGTAAGCAAACAGCAGGTTACAAAGAGCCTTGCAGCCAGGTGCAAACAGCCCTGGCTGGGCTCAGTGGCACCCAGGGGTCCAGCAAATGTATTCACAAGAGATCAATGAGAAACTGGTGTTTTGTGAAGGTTGTGTTGTGTATGTTAGGAAGATGATGATAGGGAGATGATCCTCCCCTTCTACTTTGTCGTGATGAGGTTACATTTAGGCTACTGTGTCCAGTTCTGGGCTTCCCAGTTCAAAACTGACAGGGATCTTCTAGAGGGAGTCCATTGGAGGGCCACAAAGATGATAAGGGGACTGGAGCATCTCCTTATGAGGAAAGGCTGAGTGACCTGGGTCTGTTCAGCCTGGGGTAAAGAATACTGAGAAGAGATCCGACAAATGTTTATAAATGTCTAAAGGGAGGTGGGAGGCAAATGGATGAGGCCAGGTTCTTCTCGGTGGTGTGTAGCAATAGGACAAGGAGTGATGGCCTAAAACTTGAACATAGGAAGTTCCGTACAAGCATGTGGAAGATCTTCTTTATGTTAAGGGGTGACGGAGTACTGGAACAGGCTGCCTAGAGGGGTGGTGGATTCTTCTTCTGTGGAGATATTCAAGACCCATCTGAACACATACCTGTGTGACCTATTGTAGGGTACCTGCTTTAGCAGGGGTGTTGGACTCAATGATCTCTTGAGGTCCCTTCCAATCCCTGCAATTCTATGATACGTATGAGAAATTGGAATGTGACGTTAAGACCAAAATCTATACCTGAACCAACTCTATGAAATCTATACTTAAAAGGTAAGATAAAAAGTAAGGTAGTAGACCTGATAGCCAATTTTAAACTTGAAATACCAAAGGCAATGTGTCAGACATGAGCTTGTAAATTCCTATCAAATCTCTCTCCTTTTTGTGGTCTAAGTGATTTTCATACTGACTTCTTTCCTGCGTCTTTGAAGATTTCACAGTCTAGACAATGCAGGAACGCTTCTTCTGTGTGTCTTGGACAGCTTCAAGAATTCACCAAAACACAGTAATAACAAGTTAGAACTTATTGGTGAGGAAAAGCAGGTTGGGTGCTAGCCTTGTGAATACGTTGCTTTTTCGCATACATAGAAAGACTAATGTTCTACTGCACTGATAACTAAAACTGGTAGTGAAGAGCAAAGTAATTTATAGTCAAGAGAAAAAAAACAGAGAAAAAGGAAAGCCTTTCTTTCTTTATTTTTTTTTTCTTTTTCTTTTTTCCCTTCAAAGGTCTCTTGGGATATTTCATGTTATTTTACTGACAGTGAAAAGTAAGAACCAAACAAAAAAGTCACTAGTCTCATTTTTCTTGCATCCTTCATGTAGTTCTTTCTTGATGACCAAGCAGATTTATATGAATATAACCCAATGGGCTCCTTACCCTTCCAGAAACGCACCACAGAATATAAACAAGGAATTGCAGGAGGGATGTCAATATGCATATTGAATTTCATCTTATTAACTGGAGCTCTGTCAAAATGAAATCTGATGTATTTAGGAGGAATAATTTCTCACAAAGGAAAAAAAGAACAATTTTGGCAGACCTCTTAATATGTGTCTCAGGGTTATCTACTAATAACTAGAAAAAAGCATGTGGGCCATAAAAGTATAAAATGAAGTTACAAGCATATCTGGTTTCTATTAGTGATCTATCTTGGGTTAAGTCAAAATAAAGTCATCTTAAAACATATATATATTTTTTCCCCTGTCTTTTATTTCATCTCTGTTTAAAAACTCATTTTCTGTATTACTTATTTATAAATATTTTTATTTTTTTCTTTATTTACTGCAGAAGTAGGAAACTGCATTCCTAGAAAAATATTAAGAAAGAAGGGGGAAAAATAAAGGTTTCCTTCAGATATATCACAATTCTATAGGAAGGCAGTCCAAAACCTCAGACCTTTTTGAGGAGTCTGGATATTAGACCTTTCTTAATTTTTTTAACATTATAGTTGTTATCCAACTATGTTACCTATCTTTTTTGTTATTTAATACCATTGCTGTGGAAGGACTCTAGCCATAAAACTACATGCTAAATTTTGCACTGAAAGTTTTTAACGGACAGCTCATAATCTAGCTAAAAGAAGGCATTTCTGCTTTGTCCCTCTGCAGCAATACTATTTTCTTCTCCACGTGCTTTGTACTTTAATTGGCACATCTGTCTTTAACAGAATCTCTTCAGCAACTCTTGTTCTGCCTCTTAAAACTTCAGCCCTCCTCTCCAGGTTAGGTAGCAGATTCCTGTGGTTTCACATGCTACAAAGTGTCTTCTACCTAATTGCCATTACAACCCTTCTGAAAATCTCACTAGGCACTGTGTTCTTCAGCCTGTTTTTTCCTTGCTGAGATTTAGCCACAGAGCAGTGCTGTAGGATGCTTGAAAGGGCTCAGGAAGCAGCCTCTGTCCTGAGAAAGGCTAAAAGAGTGATTAGGAGAATGCAGGAGATTGGGTTTGTAATAGTGGTAGTTTACCCTAATCCTCTTTGTTTTAACAATCACGGCTAAAACCTTAAAGGTGCCATCCGTGCATGCTGAGCTCTTGTTCAAATGTCCGTAGTGGAAGCCCAGAGGTTAAGAGGTGTCTCTCTTACAAGTAAATTCAGACGGTGGTGCTGCAGTTTGGGCATCTGGCTGAAACTCAGAAGGCTTTGGTTAAACTTCCTGCTCTGTCAAACAGTTCCCATGTGTGTGAGAAAGGGGTCACCAGGGACTCAGGTGAATTCCTGCATCCTAGCCCAAGTTGTCACGTACAGTAACTAGGTGGAGTTTGAAAGAGAGAAACAAGAACAGTTACCGTGCCCGTGTGTACTGGTCAAGGTGACTTGCTGAATATCTTCTACTACTGAAAGGATTTCTATAAAATCTGACTCTCAAAGCCCTCGTAGTCCATGAGAACCTCAGTTTGCTTTCAAGTAAACTTTTAACCATCTGGTTGAGGGAGAAAAAATGAAGTCACCAACCATAAAGGCTTGGCAGAATTGACGGAATGACACTGCTTAAAACATCACATTTTTCCTAGAAGTCCAAGACCAGATCTGACCTGTTGTTAAGGAATCCAGGTTGGAAGCACCAGAAGACAGGCTTTTGCCAGCTATCAGAAACCGACAGCAGCTAGGTCTCACAGTGACTTCCAGGATCCTTAGTCTTAAATTTAAATGATTTATCTGGTTAATGCATAATAAATTCAGTAGTAATGATTAAGGCAGATGACTCCTTCTCCAGTTGAAGTGGTCACAGACAACTGAAAATGTGTATGGTGCACACATGCTGCTCTGCCCCTCGGAAGTTTGCATGCATTCATTCCCTGACAATCCTGTTTAATGCTGTGGATATTTCACTTTTTTCCTTAAAAAACACTTTTTCTTGCCTCACACCTGGCTGCAATAGCATGCTTGGTTCAGAGGGAAACAGCTCATCAATGTACAGCGTTTTGCTCTTCTGTGCAGTGAGGATCCGGAAGCCACAGTTTTCCTTCCTAAGAGCTATGGAAGTTGATGTGCCATTCCACACTGGCTTACACACATTGCCTGCCCTGTGACAGATTTCTGGGACAGGCACAGTGTCCTAGATGCTCTCCTTTCCCCTCCAAGTTGTCAGCCCCACTGTCTGTCCTGGTGGGAGCTGGCACAGCTCAGCAGGGGTGTGCAGAGAAGGGCAGTGCTGGCTTTGGGCAGGGTCCCTGAAGGGCTCTTCAAGAAGAGGGAAAATACTCCATCTCTTACCTCACCCTTCCTTCCCATCCCTGCCATTCAGCTCCCTTCCTCAAAGAGGCTTTGTAGAGACTACAGAGCACAGTTATTTTTCTTATTCTGCACACTATTCCTCTTTCCATTCCATCTGGTGTTTGTTTTGCTGCACTGCCTCTTATTTGCCCCCATTTGAATACCGTAGGAGCCTTTCCCTGGCTGTTTTGACAAGCAGATGCTCTGTAGCAGAGGCCATGTAGGTTTGCAGGCTCTAAGCTACGTTAACTTTCACTGTTGCACGACAGCTGAGATGCACTGGTCTTGTGGGTTATGATATTTACTCAAAGACACTCCAGGCTGTCCTGGGGCACTGCTCTGTTGTAGAATACTATTCCATCTACCTGGTGGAAGGGAGGAGGTCCTGTGTGCTATCTTTTTCTGATGACCACCAGGAATGAGCTGGGCTCACAGTTGCAAGCTTCTTCTTGTCCCATTGGCTGTGAGAGGCATAAATAATCACTGAGTTGGTTGCTCCTGACATAATCATGCGAGTGGGATCGGGCCCTCTGCTTGCATTTCTTGTTACAGCATATTTACCAATTCCGCTCTTAAGAAAGCTTGGATTTTACTTTTGTCTACTCAGCAGAACTCCCACTGTTCTGCAAGAGTCCAGTGCAGTAACTGGACTGGAGCCTTAGAAAGTTTGCTGCTGTGGCACCAACAGCCGACCCATCTGTTAAAAGGACTCGTTTGAGCAGCGTCTTGATTCTGCTGCCACTGTGTGGTCAAAACTGGGCTGGTGCTTCAGGTATTGCTGTTTTCCACCAGGATTTGTGAGGAGCCATGGGTTGTGCATCCAACATGTGATTCTCCTCCACAGCACTGAAGACGAAGAGTAAGTGCACTGAATTAATGGACTCTTTATGCGTGTTACTGGTGCATCCAGATGCACTTACAGAAATAAGGGGCTATTGTGCTGACTAGGTATTAGGCCAGGGAAAACTGACACCCCGTCCCTTTCTCAGCTCATAATTTGATACTATGACCATGTGTAACAAACATAAAATGGACACGGCAAGGAAAAACCTTCTCATAGATACATGCTTGAAATCAGGGCCTCGATGAACAGCTGTTCTTGACTGAGCTGTCTGAAACATAAGCAAAAAGGAAGGGATGTCAGTGGGATTTCATTAATACCACAACTCCTTCCCACCCCCCAGAAAAATGCTGGCTTCTCCTGTGTTTGTAGGGTTGAAATGTAGTAGGACTTTCATAGCCTTCCATGTTTTTGAGGTTTCAACAAAGCAAGCAGCAGAACCTGTCATACTGAGCAGTAAATGACTGCAAGAAATAATCAAATACAGGTGTACTTAACAAGAAAAAAAAAGGCTTATATTAGTTTTGCTTCAGAAAATAATATAGTAATCACTTTGTTTTGCCAGTTTAGTAATATCCAGGAGGTTTCTCAGTCATTAATTCACTTGAGTGAATTAGAAATGTTTTATTGTAGTAATAAACAGCAATATGTCTTCAGGGTCTTTCAAAGCAAGTAAAATAGAAAATGTAAATTACTCTGTGGTTTTGTTCTGCATTCCTTGTTCATTCAGGGTTTTCATTGGCTCCAAGGAATGGAGGAGCAAGCCCCAAATATTTGTAAGGAAATCAGGTTGAAAAAATGTGCCTTGAGCCCAAAGATTAAAAAGAATAAAATGTCAGCTCTAGAAATTGACAGAGGGAGAGAATTCCAGCTGCTAAGGGAAAGGCAGGCTGAGGATGTCATGCAATACTTTTATTAACGCAACGTGGAAGGCAGTTTAAATAAATCAAAGGACTATATCTGCAGTTTTATAAAGTCCTTCTTTAATTCAGATGAAAACAAATACACCACAAATGTAAAACTGACTTGCAGTCATCCAGTGACCTCAGGTCCAATCCTGGCTTCATACTTACCGTGTTTTCTTCAGTTTCCCACTCTGTGTTGTGGAATCCACAGTGCTTTTGGGAAGGGTTTTTGCAGGGCTGTGCAATATCTCAGCTAACAGAGACTTGGCTGGAGTTGGATTTCTGCCCACTACTGGGAAGCCATTGGCTGTTCCTGGCCCTCTGTCCCCAACATCTTGCCGTAACCCATTTCATTCTCATGCCGACCTGTTTCCTTTTTCTCTCCGTTTGCTCTGAGGTAAAGTGTGTGAATTACTTTGCATTTGCAGCATAATGGCATCCCAACACAAATGGGTAAGTTTGATAATTTTTTTTACTGGTTTATTATTTATCATTTGATTATTTTTACTATAAAATAAATAGGACTTAGCACCAAAGCCTCCAGCCTTATGTGTAGGTTTGATGTTGGTTGGCAGCTTTGCAGTCAGGGAAGGCACTTGCAAGGACTGTCTCTTCTATAAAGCTGGACATACTAACCAAGTTCTTATGAATTTCTGTAATTTATGAGACTTTGGCTGCAGCTTCTTGTTTAGGCAGAGTAGTGATAGCAGTGAGGGTGACAGGCACACAACATTTGCATGTAGGATGGTTGCATAAAACACATTTCCCTTGGAAGCTGGGTTAAAAATAGAAACCCTTTCCAGTGCCAAACTCGTCTCTTGTAACTAGCAGAGGCTTTTTGCCCATTCATGGGTGGATTGAGCTACCCACCCTTCTTCTGTGCCAGCGTGTTTGTCACCTTGGTTATACCTTCATGGGAATTAGTGAAATACTTTTACAAAGCATGATATGAGGAATATAGATGGGTGAGTGAGCATAAAGGTGAGTTTATAATCCGACCACTTTAAAAGTACTGTTTTTCTTGTTGTTTAAGGAAAGCCCTGGTCACATCTTATGTAATATTTCTCATTTCCTGGGTGGTTACAGTGAGAAACAGTGTTGTGGTGTTGTCCCGTGGAGATGCAGGGTACAGTATGCTGCAATCAAGGTGTTTCTATACAAAAAACAACATGATAAATATTACAGTAGCATTGCGTTAATTCATAGATGATAGTACGGAATAGAGGATCTTGGGATTTGTTTTTCTAACTTAAAGGAGCCCTGGAAATAGAATAAGTGTTATTAAACCTCTACGTTTAATACATAATAATGTAAGTTTCTAATTGAGGCTGGAATGCTGCAGCAATCACTGCTCCTCCGGCTGAGCGATTGCTGGAGTGGCCGCTAGAGAGCAGCAGAGACTGTGTTAAAGCCGCCGGTTGTCCCTCGTCTTAAATGACTTTGAAGAGAAGACAGCGCCTGACAGCCGAAGGTTAGATGATAGCGGCGCGCTGTCTCTTTTCTAAGAGACCCCTTTTTTTTCCCCCATTGTTTTGTGTAAGAATCAACTTTACATGCCCTCTGGTTTCTCTGATGCGTACCAGTCCGATGGAATGTGTACCTTCTTTTTTTTTTGGCTGGGCTTTGTTTTAGCTGCAAATAGCAAGTTAGGGAAGAAGCTCCTCTAAATATGCTTTGGGCATTCATGACCCAAACTGGATTTCTGATTTTTTTTTTTTTTTTTTTTTCCCCTTAACTGGAAATGTTTTTCTTTTTTTATAATAATAACTGGTATACTCTTCTAGTGAGTCAGTCTGCAGTGATATCTGAGGGATTTTATCCCTTTGGTTGAGTATGTTCTCAGCAAAAAAGGGAACGAAGGTGCTTGAATGGAGCAGAACTATCTGTGTTTCTAAAACACTCTTACTGCAGTGCAATTGATGTGGCTGCCAGGGTTCTTGGCACCAACCAAAGAGACAGCAGGTGGATACAACAACCAGGTAATGACAAACAGTGGGCACTGAATGGGCAAGTGGCTTCAGTTCCTGACCCCAGTCTTGCATAGACCACTTCAGATTTTACCTCAGGGGAAAAACTCTGGGGCTTTTTAATCTTATTCCTCAACATGCTGAGTGAGTGAAAACGTGCCAACAGGGCTCATCTTTTTTGGCATACTCACTTTCTGTCCCACTGAATGATAGAAATGAGTGTACCAAAGGGGATCAACAGTAAAATACCTTTTATAACCAGCTCCCATTTCTTGATGCAAACACCAGCTAAATTCTTACACATCTGATTAAAGATTGTGTGGATGAACCAGATACTTCTTAAACGGGTTCTGATGCGGCAAGAGAGAGCGGGTGAAGTGATCAAGACTTGTCTGCTGTTTAACTGGTTAAAGTACTGTTATGATTATGCAGAAGTTATTGGGCATTTTGAATGACAGATCCTGGTTATTACCCCCACAGACTGTATTGCTGTACCACCATCTCTTTACCCAGAATTCCCAAAGGACTCCTTTATACAGGGGATGTGTCCCAGACCTTGTCACTTGCTGAAGGTGATGCCACCACTATGTATGTGCATAGGTCTGATAACTGAGAATTTGCAAATGCTGTTGATCTGGTGGTGGCAGTAAGAATCTCGATGCTTCTGAAAATCCCTGTGTTTTTTTTTTTTTTCACTTCTAGATACTTTAAAACCTTTGAAAGCCCACCTCGCAGTATACTATAACTTGACATACTTATATTTCAGTTTTGAAGAAAACCAGCTCTGAAGTCTGCAGAAAGTAACCGTGGCGGAATTATTACTGGTGGCATTTATTCTGTGTGAGCAGCTGCAGATTACATTATTTAATATCTGTTTTATCTGTGTTTCAGAACTGATTTTAGTGTTACAACAAAGGCAGACTTGTCTTATGAGAATCAAAATTATACTTAATTGAATTCTGCTTTGGGAGTTTCTGTCAATCACACAACTGTGTGAATTGGGTGAGACACATGATTGCAACTATGATTAACTTCTTCAGAGTCGCTCTGAGTACTGCATATCACGTTTCATAAAGAGCTGTAGTATCTTCAGAATAATTGTGTTCTTCTGAAGGGTATCTTTTGAATGTCGAAATAACTCCATTTTCTTTGAGGGGATGTAAGAGGGATGAGAGGAAGAGACATTCTTAACCTGAAAGTTGTAAAGATTTCTGAAATAGGGTCAGCTAAAATAATATTCATTTGACACTTGTAAACAATTAAGAGAGAATTAATGAAGAGCATGTCTGACAGCAGGAAATAACTTATGGCCAAGTGGGGCAAATTTTCAGAGATGAATGCTTTGCTTGAGGGCAGGAAGGATTGTTGGAGGGATTGACTGTGACACCTGCACTAAATGGGAGTGAAGATGGCACAGTGAGTTCATGGACATTCGTAACAAAATACGGAATACTTGATTTAATATCTGGAAAATCAAGTTGAGTGTTTTTTTTTTTTTTTTTTTCATTGTGTTACTTGGACTCAGCAACAGAAGTTCTTCATTTGTTTCTAAACTGGTTGGAACAGCATCAGAGACAACGAAATTAAAGAGACTAAGAGAGGAAGATGCACTTTGGTCTTAATTAAAAAAATACGGTGAGCGTACGGGGGAAAAGTTTTTTAACAACAAATCAACTTCTGTGAACAAATCAGCCTAACACAGGGCTGCCGCTTGAGGGTGCAGTTCTTCACAGAAGCACCCTTAAAAGGAGGCAGTTCCATCTGAGGTAGTCTTGATCACCTTCCTACCATCACACTAATAATAGTGTAAATCAGCAGGGAATTCCCTCCCTGAGAACAGCCTGCATGTGAGCTGGCTTTGCAGCATCTCGAGGTGGGCAGGTGGTAAAATAGCAGTAGATATAAACTGTCAGTGAGCCATTAAGAGTGAATGTTTGTGGTGCTGGTGTATTTCAGCCATGCCTTTGAAGTGTACACCAATGCAGTGAGTTTTCCTGTGTTTATGAAGTCTGGTAAAAGAAACTAGCTTATCTTCTCTTCTCTTACTGGTTCATCTTGCTGAGCTGAAGTTTAATCTTTTGTTCCTGGCTCTTACAATTTAGCAACAGAGAACATAGACCACTTTTCCTGGAGAACATGAGCCCTTATAAGAGCTTTGAGTAATTTGCTCTGAAAGTAATGCCTCCTATTTATTTTGATGGAAACTACAAAAGATACAACAAGAACATTAACACTGTCAGAGCAAATTCTCAGCTACAAAACACTAATTTTCAACCTAGTCACCACCATTAGCCATGCATTTTCACCAGTGATGAACAAGAGCCCTCATGCCACCCTTGTAAAAATTTTCATGGCTGTCTGGAGTGTGGCTTGTCTTTCATATTGCCATTGCTGAAACATACCACCCATCCCTCACTCTGCTCACAACCACAGTTTGATCTCCATAAACATTCAGCAAGTATCAGTGAATGTCAGTGGGTGCATTTTTTCTGCGTGGAGGAATTCAGTGACACACCTTTGCTTCATCCACACTTCCATGTTGGACGCCGTTTTGTCACACTGTCCCTCTGCTGCCATCTGTTGCACAGCAACAACGTGTAATGGAATGCTGGCAGGAAGGTTCAACCCCTGCTGCCATACCAACATTCACCTGTAATGTCATTGGCCAATATAATGAAACAGGAGGCAGTATTTTTGGAGCACTCTTTGTGTTAAGATTTGTAGCTTACCAACTTAACTCTTACTGTTGTAAGAATACACGTTAAGAACTGTAAGTAGTTAGTCCAAAAATGACTGCACTAGAGATCTCTAACTTGGGAGGGCAGCAGTAAGACTTTGCCCCCCTGTTGGTCGTTACCCAGTGTTAATATTCTCTTTGCTTTTGTCTCTAAATTGCATCAACTGTCTCCAGCGACATTTAACTTACATATGTGAAGGGATTGGCATTTTTAGATCGTCAGAGTGTTATTGGATGAAAAAGCTGATTTTGTCACGGGACATCTGTTTTATTGTTAATTAGATGAAATAGGAAAGACATCAGAAGAGTACACACAGAAACTATTTCATAGTTCCTGCTTAAAATCTTGCTTGGATCCCTTGAAATTAATGATGCTTTACAGATTTTCACATTTTGATGTGAATTTCATTTAGGAAGTTTCAGGAACAAATGACAGAGAGTTGTTATCCATCTGTGCCTCTGTCTTTACAATTCAATTGCTCCATGTCATTGTACAGTCTCTCCTTTCAAAGCAATCAGAAGAAAGAAAACAACCAAGGAGTTCATTTGTCATTAAGAAACAAAAACAAAGAGAACCCCACCTGAATCCAACAACTTACAGCATCATCACATCTCATGCTTTGTGCTTACCAAAGTTAGAAGTGCTGTCTACGTTGTCCCATCCAGCTGAGTTGATCTTTTTGATAGCTGTCAACCTGTGGATGCTAAGATCCTGTTTCCTGAGTTCTTTCTCCCGCTGTGCAATTTTTTTTCCCCCAAGATATGGTTTAAAGACTCACGTAGACCAGCTTTTATCTATTTCCAATTGTTTCCCTAAGTTCTGTCATGCTGATGTGCTGCAGAAAAGGAAGCAGGTATAAAATATGCTCCCCAGGAGAGACAGAAATTGTCACTTGCAATAAATGGTGATGATATGTCATATTATTTCAGCATGAAGGAAGGCAATGTTTCTCAAGGGAATAAGGAATTAAGAGCAATAATGAGGACTATTATAATGATAGAGAAGTTTAGCTGGAAATGGGAAGAGATGTCAGGTAAGGCTGAGGTGATTTCATCTTTCTTGCTTGCAATAATGCATCTGCTAGTCTGGCACCCAGTGGGTACGGTAGACCAGTGAGGTGTGAGGGAAGCCCTGCTCTCTTTGCTCTTGAGCCCTTTGACAGACCCTGGTGTGGCTGGGCACAGGGGAGTATTTGAGGCAGTGGGCAATAGCTATGCTGTTGGGAAGAATCGTGCTGGTGGGAGCAAGATGATGGAGAAAGAAAGTTACTTGCTGAGTAACCATTAGAGCTGGAAAGGAGAAAAATCTCTTTTGCAGTTCCTGTCTTAAGAAACATAGAGGAAGGAATACATGGAGAATACAGAGCAAGTCATGGGCTGCACAGTTGGTGTTAGACTGTATCAGTGCTCACTAAGTGCTGGTGCAGGGAGCAGACAGAGCAGAAACAAGGAAAGCAGAATTTGATTTGGGAGGGGGAAATGGATTTTAAGTCCCTAAAGTGATGTTAGCAGGAAAGCGAAGTGACTTTAAAAATGCAGTCCTCAGCTGTGTGCACAGAGCTGGTATTAAATTAGGATTATAGGATGGAGTTAGACTCTATCACTTTATTATTTAACTTCTTTTTCTTTGGCGTAGCATCTGGCCATAAGATGTGCAGTGTATGAAAATGAGGATGTTAGACCACGTTCTCGGAGCTGTGCTGACTCCTGAGTTGAACAAAGTTGACTTTTCCCATTTGCAACATCAACTGATGAATTCAATTAAAAAATCCATCTTTGGAGAGATGAGAAAATATTTGAAAATTGGAAAATATCTTATTCTGAATAAAAAGGGACGTGATAGGGAAAACTTAAATGATGTCAAAACATTCTGATGAAAGATAAAGGAAGCTTTTTCACTAATGCCAAAGTATTGCAGCATTTTAACGTTTTCTAAAATAATTATATTGCCATATTTTGGAAGGGTACATTAAAAATGATCTGTTTTATTTTCAGTTTTGAAAAACAGCAGAATCCAATGAAAACTGTGGGTTAAGACAGAACCAAAAGGTTTGTATCCTCTTAAAACCACGAACGAAGGAAGTGGTTTCCGTTAAATTCACACTGATTTTTGGAGTAGAGGTATAAGATATTTGGACAAATATTATTTGCCTGTTTCTGCTATTGTGCTTTGAATCTATTAAGCTCTTTGCAACAGAGGAATTGAGGCAGATGAGAAGAGATCCATTCCAGACCTCTCCGGTGCATAAGTGCCTGTTGAGGGAAAAGCAGAAAGACAGGATAACAGTCGCAAGTGAAACTCCTATGCAGAAGATGAGGCAAAATAATGCAGTCCTTGGATCTGTGACCAGTGATAAACCACAGACCTGGTGGTACTGTTCACTTGCTCTGTTGGTTTTTTTCCATTTTGCCCATCATCTTGTCATTCTGTGCCATAGCTTCTTTATTCATATTTACGCTTACAACTCCTAATACCGGGTTATGCATGCACATTTGCCACTCCAGCTCTGCTAAGTGATACAGAGGTAGATTTCACTGGCCTTTGTAATGAGAAGTCGTCCTTTCAGCTGATTCCCAGATGCTGTTGGTAACCCAGGAGCTCAATGCTGTGTCCTTGTTTTCATTCTGTTTTAGCTTTTTTTTTTTAATTGGATGAAGCTTAAGATCTGCAGTGTTTGATGATCTTGATAAGGTGCTATTTGCTCAGCCCTTCTCGCTCCCCCAAAATCTCCAGACTGGAATACAACTAGAAAGAAAGTAGAGCTTCTTGGTTCTCCGGACATAGTTCCTGTCTTTTGCTGTGAGGGACCTGCCCATCCTTGGAAAGTAACTCCTTCTCTCCTGAAGCACTTCATAGAGACACTTTCCTCCTTGCATACAGGGAGCATATATGGTTATTAGTGGGAGCTGCAGTTCCTGAGCTGCCACATGAGAACAGAGAACCATCAAGATAGGCAAGTGTTTTGTGATGAGTGTCAGTAATGGTTACTTCAGAGGAATGAAAGAGAAATTCTGAGGGGGGATGTCTATGCTAGCTATGTTCAGTTCTGGCTTTGAAGGTATAAAACCCTTCTAATTATGGAACAAAGTCCCTAAAGCTTCCCAAGACTTTTATAGAAGTGGTCAGAAAAGAATTGCCTTCTACACTGACCACATGAAATATTGTGGAGTCTGCAGAGCTGTTATATGTGCCTCTTAGAGTGAGGGTCCTGGCCCTTTGTTTCAAATACAAAGTGCACATTATCATCCTATTCCTAGTGCAAAAAAGGTTCTCAGTTCTTCTAATATGTAATATCCATTAACTAAAAAGATACGTTCATTATTCTCAATGCTGTACCCTTTTCCTCCCCCACTACTTGGTCTAGGACTCAAGCTAGGGAAAAACTTGGCAAAATACTTTCATTAGTGTGACTAAGAGAAGCTTACAACATGTTTCATTTAAAAGGGAGCAAGATTGATACCCTTTATTAGCGAGCTGGAGCAATCTCTGCCTTTTCTTCTAAAACAGCTCCATATCTGTTTGGCTCTGGAGTGCACAATCTTGATGAATTGTGAGTTAACTTAATGGAGAGGAAAATGTGTGTAGTGCTGTGTGAGGGCAAAAGGGAGAAATACAGAATAAGAATCAATGGAAGGGAGAAGAGACTTGATGGAAAATGAAATGGCCTCTTCCCAAAAACGTTGATGAAGAGAAAATAAACAGACTGGCAAGCAGGCTCAGAGAGGGAATAAGAGAAACAAGACAGTCATTAAGGTGAGAAATGGATCACGGGCATAATGTATAGATTTTGATTTGGAAGAGCAAGAAGTGTGGGAATACTTGGATCACAGGCTTTGGTTCTGGCCCAACTTTGCTCAAATTAAATAAGAGAAGTTCAAAACAGCAAGAAAGGTGAAAAAATTCTCCTCTTCCCCTTAAGCATAGGATCTGAAATGAATACCACTAGAAATTTAAACTCTGTTGGCAAAATGTCAGAGTACTTTTGAATGTTAGTGTATTTTCCGTGGTTTCTGTTTCCAGAGCAATTACATAGAGTCATAGAATGGCCTGGGTTGAAAAGGACCACAGTGATCATCTCGTTTCAACCCCCTGCTATGTGCAGGGTCGCCAACCACCAGACCAGGCTGCCCAGAGCCACATCCAGCCTGGCCTTGAATGCCTCCAGGGATGGGNTTTCCCCTTAACTGGAAATGTTTTTCTTTTTTTATAATAATAACTGGTATACTCTTCTAGTGAGTCAGTCTGCAGTGATATCTGAGGGATTTTATCCCTTTGGTTGAGTATGTTCTCAGCAAAAAAGGGAACGAAGGTGCTTGAATGGAGCAGAACTATCTGTGTTTCTAAAACACTCTTACTGCAGTGCAATTGATGTGGCTGCCAGGGTTCTTGGCACCAACCAAAGAGACAGCAGGTGGATACAACAACCAGGTAATGACAAACAGTGGGCACTGAATGGGCAAGTGGCTTCAGTTCCTGACCCCAGTCTTGCATAGACCACTTCAGATTTTACCTCAGGGGAAAAACTCTGGGGCTTTTTAATCTTATTCCTCAACATGCTGAGTGAGTGAAAACGTGCCAACAGGGCTCATCTTTTTTGGCATACTCACTTTCTGTCCCACTGAATGATAGAAATGAGTGTACCAAAGGGGATCAACAGTAAAATACCTTTTATAACCAGCTCCCATTTCTTGATGCAAACACCAGCTAAATTCTTACACATCTGATTAAAGATTGTGTGGATGAACCAGATACTTCTTAAACGGGTTCTGATGAGGCAAGAGAGAGCGGGTGAAGTGATCAAGACTTGTCAGCTGTTTAACTGGTTAAAGTACTGTTATGAATATGCAGAAGTTATTGGGCATTTTGAATGACAGATCCTGGTTATTACCCCCACAGACTGTATTGCTGTACCAACATCTCTTTACCCAGAATTCCCAAAGAACTACTTTATACAGGGGATGTGTCCCAGACCTTGTCACTTGCTGAAGGTGATGCCACCACTATGTATGTGCATAGGTCTGATAACTGAGAATTTGCAAATGCTGTTGATTTGNGGCAACCTGTTCCAGTGCGTCACCACCCTCTGTGTGAAAAACTTCCTCCTAATATCTAACCTAAACCTCTCCTGTCTCAGTTTAAGACCATTCCCCCTTGTCCTATCTCTACCCACCCTCGTAAACAGCCGTTCCCCTTCCTGTTTATATGCAATTTCTTTGAATCCTATAGATTTCTGCTACCTGGGTATGTTTGGAGTTATCCTCTGTTACTTAACCTGACTAAATCAGTGTTACTACTCCTGCTGGGACTGTAGTGACTCAGTCCAGACTCTTCTGATATCTTATTAACCAGTCTGATTTCACAAAATCTGCTGCTGCTAATACATAAGCCAGAAAAGACCTTGCTTGGCTTTTAGAACCAGGTGATTTCCAGGAGCAGTTGCTGGGACCGAGGTGGGGAGCATGTGAAAATTGAACTGACTTGAGGAGGAAATTGCTGAGAGATAGAGTAAGGAAGCAGGACTCTAAATACCAATGTGCTTTCATGGTGTTCCAGGGGAATTTTCTTTATACGATAATGCATAGAATACAAAGATCCATCCCAAATTTTCAGGTGCAATAAATCAACCTCAAGTTCCTTTTACTGACTGATGTACAAGATTGTTGCATCAGTAGGGCAGGGTATGCTTGGATTTTGAGGTGATAAGCAAGGACTCTGCAGGATAAAGATGCGTGTTAATGTGTACACAGCAGCTGCACTGAGGAACAGGTTACAGAAATCCTGAACACAAATCGATGCCCATGTTCAGAAGCCCTTTCATCAGAGTACCAGCAGAGTACCAGCATTTAGTAACTCTGTGGGTGTGTGCATATATTCCTGTATATACTGCATCAACATTTAACAAACTCTCTAAGAAATTTGGTAAGAAAGAAATAGGACTTGAAATAACAAACAGAAGGTGGAGTGAGAAAAGAGAGAAAAAAGACAGTCCCCTGCCCTTCCTCTGCCCACCCTCAAAGCAGATGAAATGAGACTAAATTTTTAAAGATAGTCTTGGATAAAAGACTAAAATATTTATATCACCTTTTTAACCTGAATTTTATAGCAATGAAGTTTCACATGCATCTTCTATTACCTTTATCAAGTTTATGAGTAGCTCTCATTTATGGCTCCCTTAAATATGTATAAGACAGTTTTACTTATCTTGTTTACATGGGTTTTCTCTTTGGGCATTTGTCTCCATCACTGCATAGCATGTTTATGGTAATTTACTATAATACGTGTATATCAGAGGCAGTTTAAATGACACTTAGCCTTGAATATATTTGAGATTTTTTTCCTTTTAGCCAGTAGGAAGTCAAAAGATATATGAAAAGCTATTAATTTTCAAATGATAGTAACATAAACAATATTAAAATTTGTATTTTCTTTTGGAACAGTGTGAGCAAGAAACACATAACAAATGGGGCATCGCACAGTCAGTTATTAAAGAAGTAAATAAAAAGTAAATTCAATCTTTTCTTTTCACGTGTCAAGGATAATTTGGACAGTAGCTTGATGATTAGAGGGAACAAAATGTGTCTGATTATTTGGGTTAGCTTTCATCAGTGAAAGGATAACTTTGACTCTTCAATAAGTGTTTGTTTTCAGCGAGCTTCCTTTCCAGGCCTGTGTAAGGAAGTTGCCTTGTGCTATCCAGAGGTGTCCAGGTGTGTGCATGAGGGGTCTTTGCTTTACTGCCACTGCATCCCAGAGATCTGAACAAATTTCCTCTGTGCTGGGGGCCAGTGCTGTGCAATGCATATGCTGTGTCTATGCAGCAAGGAAGTGTTTTGATGCCAAGGTATTTCAGTGAGTAGAAGTGGAAGAAAAAACTAAATAAAGCTGGGACCCTGTGGTTTAGATACCCAAAATTGTTTTCCCAGACTGTGCTGTCTATTGATGTCTGAGCTGGAACGGAGCACAGACACTGCATGGCCTGGGATGTGCTTTACTGAGTGATCTGTGTTACTTTCAGCTATGTGGAAGAGTATGCTTTCACCTGAAAATCAGTGTTTTGAGGTGAGTGTTTTTGTCTAGGATCCTGTTCATTCCTACCCCTCAGTTTGGGAGTACCATTTACATATCTTTACAAACACAAAACAGTGTCTGGGTGCAATGGAAAATGGATTTCCTGATGCACTGCAAAAACCTCCAGATGCTTATCTGCTCTTTTTGGTGCTGGAGAGCCTTTAAAAACCTGCTCACTATTATTAATCATTTAAAAGTTATTGCTATTAGAGAGACTCTATGGAAAGCAGGAAACTTCAGAAATCAAATTCTGAATATCAGAAAGCCCAACTGTTTGTGATACTGGAGGTAGGAACCCTTCAGTACTGCAGGAATTTGACCAAAATCTGAACTGCTTCCCCTCCTCCTCAGTCCAGGTACCTGTGCATGCGGGGTGCTGACAAGAGAAAAGATTACTATTAGACATCACTTCTGAGGTGTGTGTTTAGAGAAAAAGCAAACTCATTTTTGCTTTTAGAAAGGGTGGGTGTAGCATTCATAGCACATGTACACAAATGTGTCATTGTGAAGCACTGGAATTTGCCATATGCAGAAAGAGCCATCGCATTGCTTCAGAAGTGGAAGCAAGGAATTAAATTCTTTTTATGAATAAACCCAAATTGAATGATTGGGCATATGCATTTGTATTTGCTTTCTCTTTGTTCTTTGTTCTTCCTTTAGCAATTCATTTACATGCAGACTGCTAGTGATCGGAATGCAGAGCTCCCGTACAGCGGAGCTGCGTGCTGGCATTAATCTAGTTGTCTGTGCCAGCTCAGTGGTGCAAGATTTACTTTAATTTCCTCTCCCCTTTGTTCTTTTGACTCTGTGCTTTAAATTAAGACTTTTATTACCTCTAGAAATCTGGAGTAGTCATAACTATTTTGTATCTAAATAACCACGACCCATTTCTCTGTGATAGATAATTGCAGACCTCCCAATTTGGTGAGTCCCATTCTTAGATGTGTCTGAGTTTCTCAGAACTGTTAGGCTTGGGAAAGGAGCATTTTGAGGCTCTCGCAGGCTGTGTGCTTCTGGGGAGAAACCTCTGATACGGTTTCGATGAAAGGTCCCAAAGCTGAGTAAGGAAGGACCAGGAGTATTTGCTTTTCACTTAAATATCAGAGTTGATCACGGGCAGAGGGGAAGTACATGGAAAGGCCCAAGGGAATGATGTAGCATACACGGCTTGGCCATCCTTTTTTGTACTGCTAACGACATAGGGCAGGCAAATAAAACACTGTAAAAAATATCTTTAAGTGTCTCCTTTACACTGAGAGAGATAGAGATTGTCTTTTACTTGCTCATTTTTCTTGGCAAGAACAACAAAGATTCCTTTGTAAAGGAGGAAGGTTTCATACATGCTGCTGTAGTTGGAGGGTATTTGGTATGTGCTTTTCTCTCTGAATTGCAATTGCAGAACTGTGCAGTGGCACAATGTGTATCTACATGGAATGATACAGGGTCAGGGGTTTCAGCCACTTCGCCTGTTTTCGGGGTGGTTTTTGTTAGTGAATTTATTAGGAGGATGTCCTGTTAAGAAACTGGGAGGACACATTGGATTCTGTTCCTTCTTTTCACATAAAGCACACACATTTTCTAAAAGAGCAGTACACGATGGTTGCATTAATTTTCCAAATACATTTTATACTGATTATTTTAAGGCTGCCTTTAATAAAATCTCATCTAGGAAAAAATGTGGAGAATGTTCTTGGGTTGTGTTTTTCACTTTTCTTGTTGTTTTTCCCCAAAGTTATTTGTAAATCTTTGTGCTCCTGCCCTTTTATCAAATTCCCACCGTCCTTTACGTTGAGATGCTAACAAGCTATTTTAATATTCTTGCATAGAGCCGTTCTTGTTGCTCCACAGGTGTGCAGCAGCTCAGCAAACAAGGCCATGCAGAGCTCCTCCTTCAGCATTCTGTTTTTAGAGGGTGGCTCTGCCGAAGGCTGGTGGCTCTGTGTTGTTCTTGGAGCCTTTGACCTCCTGCTTTGCAGCTGGGATTCTCAATCTGTCAACTGATCGGAGGTGAAGTAAATTCCCCTTCCAAGCTGGCAAATGCATAAACCAGCATCTCCTCACACAGCAGTACCCTCCCCTCAGCGTGTAGACCAGGCTTCCAGTATGTTGGAGCATTATAGCTGGTGTTTAGCTGTGATAGCTGGTTAGGCAGCAGTTCCCCTTGCTGCAGGATCTAATGATGATGTAATGGACCATGACCGGAGTTGTGCGTCTTGGTCTTGTGATGCAGGTGAGCACAGCAAGGAAGATTATCTGCTAGGTAGAGTCTGCAGCAAAGGAGGACGAATGCTGCTTTTAATGAAGAAACTGAGCAGAATTACAAGCAGCAGATTAATTACTTTCCCAAAAGGAAAATGTGCTTAGTTTCAAACTGGTTGTTCCAGTGAGCCTTGTATTGTATAACACTCACCTGAGACAGAGGCTGACAGGCCGTCCCAACCTTTAATTGACTAATTAATAGTTATTAATTAGTATTCCCTGCAGTTGTAATCTCAACCATGAGTTAATTGATTCTGATGGGGAATTAAATGTCCCATGTCAGAGATGAGTGCCCATAACAGCATCTGAGGCAGTTATTTAGTGTAACAGACTGAAACAAACCTGTTCTGTGTGTGTGTGTTCGCTGACATCAAATCACGCGCTCTTGGTTTTGTTTATTTAAACCTATTGCTCTCTGCCTGTTGGAGAATGTGGTTTGTAAACACTTAATGGAGACATTTAACTCTTATGTAACAGAGAGGGAGGAGGGGAAATGCTATTTTCAAGCCCTTTGCTCTGATATGGGATCTTTTTCTCTCCAAAAACCATTGCAAAAACATCTGCCTTTCTAGCTCACTTCTGCCATGAGTTAAAATCCTCTGGCGGTGAGAGCTAACTGCTGGACTTGGTAGTCAAGTGCTCCAGCACTGACAGGCTGCAGTATTTCATAGGAGCATAAATATCATTGTGTCTATTACGATTATTAGGTTAAGAGATTTTGGAAAATAACTTCTAATGGGCGACATGGCTTGATAGGCAGGTGCAGCTGACAGAACAAACATTAGTTTTCCTGTTCATTTTACACTGTTTTCTGCTGTTGAGCCCTCTGTCAGGCAGCAGCAGCAGGATGGCGCTGCCTTTGGTTTGCTGCTGCTGTGCTGTCTGAGTCTCCTTGTGGTGCTAAAACTTCTGAAGTCAAAGGAAGACTTTCTGAAGGCTTTTCAGCCAGGTTATTGTTAGCTGCTCATTAAATTCAAACTGTAAGCTTTGATTTATATAAATAAGTAAAGCTGATATTTATATTTCTATCAGCTTCGTGGTGTTGAAATAGCTCCTGGTGTATCTGTGTCTTATGGTTTAAAGTAGAAACATGGCAAATATATACTTATATGTTAATAGGAAATATTCAAACTCTGGAGCAGTAAGGGTCGCTGTCATGTTCTAGGCAATGTACAAACTATGCAGGATAAATCCTATCAACACTGGATGGGCCAGGTGTTAGCCAAGCAGTGGAACCAAAATACCACTGGGAGCATGCAAGGAATATCTGATAACCTGGTGTTCCAAAGGGGTGTGTGCTTGGACATGGAGCTCCATGGCTGCTGCTGTTACACAACACGGTGTGGATTCCCAGACTGCTCATGATGACTGTGAATGGTAAGCCCAGAAGTGAGATTGTGTAGCCCATCACAAAGAGCACCAGCAAAACCCTTTTGTCACCCAGCCATGGAGTATTTTATAATGGTTAATTTCCTTGGTTATTGATTAGAATTCTTGATGGAGGACAGTTTGATCTTCTCTAACATGATGATTGAGAGACGAATGGGAAGGTGAGAGAAGCTGATAAATGGTTCTGAATTTAACACTTCAGGCTAAACCACAGAACTCCTAATTTCCATTTAAAAGGACGAGAATTGCCCTGCAGGTGACAAACGGGATGCTAAATTATTTTGAAAAATTCAAGTGTCAGGCAAAGATGGGGAAAATTTGTATGTTAATGGGATCCTCAGCACCTTAGAGTGGTGATGGCAGAAAAATAGATGCACCCATCTGCACCTTCACATGTTATCACATAAGTCCAAACAGTCCCATGCTTCCCTAGGACAAAAATATAAATGAATAAACATCTGTGGTTGGGCAGATTGCCTGCAAATGAACCTCACATTACTTTCAAAGCCCTTCTCTAGGATGTGCTGTCCCACCTGGCCTGGCAATGCAGCGGTGTGAGATGTAACCTCTGCCTGCTGTAACGTGGGTGTGGGTTTGGGTGCCCAGAGCTAAGGCTGGAGCACTGGGGAGGGTGCTGGCTTCTGTGAGCTTGAAAAGAAGTGACAGAGACCAGGAGCGTTTCTGATGGGACGTGACACACGCAGCTGAGCCCAGCTCAGTGCAGCTCTGAGCAAATACTTGCAGAAATTGCTGTAGCTGAGCTCCAGGAGAATACTGATCTGCTTGGACTTTACTTTAGGCCTTAAACTATATATATACGGTTTATATATATGTGTGTGTGTGCGTGTGCACATGTGTTTGTATTTCTCTATACAGCTTACATATGTATAATTAAACAGAATACAGCTATTTCTGTTTACTATTTCATACAGTTTTCTTTCTAAATTTCTTTTTTTTCCCCTCAACTTGGAAACCCTTGGAATGAACCAGGTTTTACAGTGGAATACTACAACCTGCCCGTATCTTTGCTCGAGATGTACCTTGTCCTGAAGTACCCCGTCAAGGGAAAGTACAAAATAGTTGCATTTTATAAGTTTATTGAATTTCTGACTCCAATTTACTTTAATAAACTTTGAATTAAACTGAGGCTGGTGACAGAAGCTAAAAGCAATAAAGCGCTCTGCTGTCATCTTTGTACTGAGGAATATTTTACATGAAGGATCCAATAGCCATGGCGGTAGTTTTTTTTCCTTTGTGTTAATATGCAAGGGCCTAATGAGCTTGCTGAACATTTCTGCAGAATTATCTGCTATAGCTAATTCAGCCTAGGCAAGGCATTTGGGCCTGTGGAGAAGCTCTTAGAAGATGTCAAGCGTTTTATAAATCAGATAATATTCCTTGGTCAGTGAAAGCCGTGGAGATCCAGTCTCTGGGCAGATTGCGCTCTTCAATTGAGACGTTAAACTTTGTTTCTTTTCAGAAGCTGTGTGAGTCAGCTCCAGGCAGATCTGAACATTACAGCGGAACTAAAACAAACATAAAGTGGAACCAATCCTAAATATATTTGCATCTAGATTTTGGCAGACATTGTTATGGCTTTCTGTATTTTATGTGCCTTTTTCATTTCCCTGTGAAATATTTTTTGGTAAACTGATAAGGTTTTTAAACCACTTTAAGCTGTTGACTCTTCCACTTATGCTAATGATATCTCTTGCTCCACTACTTTAATTTTAAAGAGAGAATGACTTAAAGCTTTGCTTCTGCATTAACCAAGGCATCTGCCAGCAAGAATTGGTGCTCTTGAGATTGCAAAACAATTAAAAAAACAAAAAAGAAGGAAGCAAAGATTTTTCTTCTTAAAATGTGAGGATGGGCAAACATGGAGGTTTTAGGAGTGACCAAGCACTTCTGAGATTGAAGCCTCACATTTAACTTTACTGTAAGCAGGATAGAAGCGCAGCTGAAAACAAAAACCCATCCCATCCTTGTGCAACCTTATACGATAAAAGAGCGTATAGGAGTGGATAGAATTTCTATACATAGGAATATAAATGTTCAATCAATGTGAGTTAAGCTTAAGCTTAAGCTCCTCCTAGTTCAGATACCCCAACAGTAGGGACGGCAAACTCAGCTCATGGAAGGTATTAGTTTGAAGTGATGCTAAACTGAGACTAACCTTAGTGTTGGCCTGGAGCTGGGAGGTACAATTCTGTTCTGTTCTTAGTAATGAATTTAAATGTATTGGAATATTTCAAATTAACAAGTGGTTATTGGTCCAGTTTATTAGATTGACATTGGTGGTGACAGTACTGCACAGAATGTACATTATTTTTAACATTTCTTTTTAGTCACACCCTTTGCTTTTAAACTCTTGTATCTAGAAGATGGCATTGAGCTAATGCAAAGAAAATGGTTGTAATGTCACCCTCTCCCTGTCCTTCAAAATAAATGTGCATCAGGCTTTGGTTTAAATGAGCTCTTGGTAGAGATGAGAATATTTTTCACTGATTATGAAGATTGCATAAAGAACTCCTTGATTTGGTCATCTGAGTAGGCACATAAAATACCAAATCCACTTCTCTTGTGATGATGAAGGGTTTCACACTTGGTGGTGTGTTTTCCTTACAGCTTTTCAAGGGCAAGGTTAATTAAGGCCATGTGTTCAGGTACTCTGTGAGGGATTCTATTTATTCTTCCTTCACCTTTTAGAAATAAGTTTACACAGAATTATAGAAATGGTAATAATGGATATACTATTAAAATCTGTTTTTTTTTAAAACAAACAAAAAAGTCTCCCCAAACTATATATAATAGCTGAATAATTTGTCATCAGTTATTTTTTTGTGTTCCAAGGTGGAAGAAATGCAGTTTTTAGTTAATGTTTTAGATCGGCTCTTCAGTCTTGCAAGCATTAGATGCACAGCATATGTATTTATGAGTATTTATCTACTCATAATTGTTTGGCAATTGGCACTACTTGTATGAGTGAAGCTACTTGTGCTTGCCTACTTGCAGGCTAAGAAAAACGTAGAAATGTGGTATATTTATAACAAGGTCCTTGTGGAGATTCCTGGATAACGTGGAACGAAGTTATTTCTCTAAAAAATGGAGCAGAAGGGAGCAAGGGTGTCTACCAAGTACAGATAATCAATCACAAAGTTTTAAGCAAATATCTTGATATAATCCTGCCACTAGAAATAGCTGAGCTGTTAACTTGTGATGTTTCAATGAAAGAATAAATAAATAAATATGAGTTGCAGCCCCGAAGTTTTGTTTAGTTACAACAAGCCTTTGCATAAGGGCTAAGAAGATACACTTGCCTAAATACCTTGGAGTTTGCTGTCAAAGAAGCTCCAGAAAATTGAGCTTTTGCTGCACTGTTCTCAAGATTCCTTTTATGATTAGAACTGTCAGTGGAGACCCTGTATTGTTCATCACTGAATAGCTCCTGGGGGATGGTAGACACATAGCATAATAATAATAATAAAACCTCAGAGGTGCTTGATCTAGCTAAGTGTCAAGGAATGTTAAAATACCTTTGCTATGAGTCTCTCTAATTATAATACAGACGATACAGTTTCTTGCCATTAACAAGGGCACCCCAGAATAAAACTATTGCAAACATGTATAGTATGATCTTTATCACAAGGCTTTTTATACCAGTCCTATAATATCACCAGTCAAGGCTAAATGTAGGTTACTAGTTTGCAGTATAGATTCCTTTATGCTGCTAGAAAAGTGCAAAAAAGCTGATATAAATGATAATACAAGTCTAATGTATTTTGTTCTTTTATATCAAGGAAGCTTTCTGTGCAGTCGAAAAAGTTCTTTATGGGCATGAAAGCTTTAATAATAAAGATCACTCTATTTTGGTGCAAATTTATTACTTTTTGACATGTTAATTATATCCTGCCCCATAAAGTGATGATTGGTAGTGTCAAGATTCCTAATCTGTATCCATAAAATACGTTTTCCTGTTTTTTTTCCTCATTTTCATTTTCGTGTAATATTCGTTCATGTAGTCAGACATCGAATTGCAGAGGGGCACCCCGTCCAGCCTTCCCTCTGCAGGAGGTGACAAGGCAGTGAAACCTTAAAAAATGACTCAGCCTGCAAAAGATTTAAGGGGAGCAGGTTGGAGCAGTGCCCTGTCCTTGTTTTGGTGGTGTGGAGGAGAAGATGCACTGTACCAAGCCATAAGGAATTCTGTTGAAGTGTTAGTGTTATTAGGCGCTAGTTCAGCCGTGTCTGGTGTTCTGCTTTATGCCCCAGTGAAAAGTCCTTTACATCCATGAGAATGCTTTTCAGAACAAGGGCAGAACAATAAAATCGAGCCTATTAGTTTCTAAGAGGCCTTATTCCCACGCAATTAAAGATTTTTAAAGAATTTGGCTTGTTCCTATGAAAAACTGCTCTACTGAAGTGTTGCAGATCAAATGTACCGGTCTACAGCTGTACGAATTCTCTTTCACAGAGCATGAATGCCGCAATTTGCTAATGTACGTTTTGCTTTTCATAATATTCACAAAACCGGTTTACGGTTCAGAACGTTCACAAAGCTGCCATTTTTAAACTTCTGAATACATAGCATGATTTTTCCCACTTTTTAATGCAGTTTTTTTTTTTTTTAAGGTGTCTTTTTACATAAACAGGACACTCAAATCTAGCAGAAGTTTGAAGGAATGATCCAAAAGCCTGAGCTCCCCACACAGAATGCCACTCTTATTTAAATTCAGTGTTTCTGGGCATCCACAAGGATGAGTTTACTTGACTTTATATCCTCTTGGTTAGTGCATGTTCTAATAAGCTTAGTAGGGTGAATGAGGGATGCTACTGTTAATATCCTAGTCATGAGAAAGCATTTCTAACGTCTTCCCTAATTACTTGAGCACTGGATAAAATGATGTGATAGTCTTTGCATGGACCAAGAGTTAAGTCCTGTTTTTCTTTCTTTTAGTTGATTATGATTTACCAACAGGAATTTCAAGTGTACGTAACCCTGTACCATGCTGTGCAAACAGCTGCAAGGGAGGGAGAATTCTCTTGTGAAAACATAGGTTAAAATATTCTCCGTAAGCAGGAGAGGATGAGCAGTGCCACTCTACTAACGTCTAGGGAAAGATGGTGGAGAGTTTTGCCCTTACTGTTGCTAGCAGCAATAAATGACTGTTGCACATCCTCACAGCTCATTTCTGTAGGTGCTTTGAAGCAGATGATTAAGAGGAATGTGAGTGAGTCAGAGGAGAGAGTTCCAAAGCAAAGAGCTGCAATACCAGCTGCTTGGATGCCCCATTGCAGGAATTAGTGTATTGTTTTAATGAAGCCAGGGCTTGGATGCATTTCTTTGAAACGCACGCTTGAACTGTTGTTTACTAACGTGTTGCCAAGGCGTTATGCATTGGGGATATTGTTATGGAGGGGAAAAACACATTGCCACAGATGCAGCGTAGTTTTTTATTTTATTTTATTTTGTCTGTCTGTATTGACTCAGCACCATGGCAGCTGTTCTCTTTTCAAATAGCTTTGTTTTCCTCAGGCACAGTCTATACTTATTTCTGGAAGTTGTAGAGGAAGGGGAACAAGTAAAGGACTCCAGATGAATTTAAGAACACCACCATTCTCACGCTGTTCAGGAGTAAATTTTACACCCATGCACATTTTGCAGATGGTCTGGGAAGAAACAGAAACTTGAAGACTTAAACTTTAAGACTTAACAGTATTCTGAAAGGATGGAGTTGTGTGTACCTTTAACTGTGTGTGACTCAGGCCCGGAGGTAGAGTGTGCAAAGGGGAAGTGTGCCCGTTTTACAGGTGGGGAATAGAGGGGTGGAATTTGAATGCTTTGCCCAGCATTTCAGAAAGTCTATGACTAAGCTAAGGATAAACTCAGCCTTTCCATTAACAAGACATTGCCAGGGAGTGCTTTTGGGATGAGATCTGCATTATTCCTTTTCTAAGCCTGAGGCCATGTGAGTAAGGTTTGTTAGGTCTGCTGTAGTGATTTGCGATCTCACTCGGCTGTCTGCTCCTGTCTTCCAAAAATGTAGTGCTTCTCTCACTGAGGCAAAACAACGCAGACTTTGTTGCAAACTCATAGGGAAAGCTCTTAATATTAGAAAAGGAGCTCCTTGTCTGCATAGTGCATGCTCCAGAAGGAACATTTAGTATCTGATTAAGGATTACTTTCTTACAGTAGATTATTTTTCTCCCCATTTGTCATGTATTTTGCTGTTCAGGGCTTTTCCTCACATACCATTTCTCTTTTCCACACAGTACTGAGCTCCTTGTTTGAAAGTCGGGAGGAATGCTATGTAGCCTCTCCTGAGGTGATTTGTATTCAGTAGATCCTGCCTCTGTGTCCTGTTATATTCAGCCTGAGACGCTTGTCACAAGTCAGCCAACAGATTAAGAGAGAAAACTTTGAGTTGCTCAGAATTTCCTAACCATATGCTTGGCCTTAAAGGATGTGTTAAGTATCAGGTGATTCAAATTGAAAAGCTCAGCAGCTTTATAATCTCCTGGTCTCTACAGTCGCTCCAGCTACTGATGCCAGAAGCAGAAGCTCTAAGACAGGCTCGTTGTTGTGAGCACTCTGTACACCTTGCCACTGCTGCTTTAGGAGCAAAGATCCAAAAAGAAAAGCTCTCAGTCATTTCTTTCCTGTCATGGAGTAAGTACCTGAAAATAATTATACCCCTTTACTGGAAGCATTTGGCATCAGTGCTGTGGCTCCACCATTAACATTTTCTACGGTTTCTTTCCAGACTGCCAGTTCTTTTTTATTACTGTCTTGTTAGTGTGATGAAATGATGACAGTCTTCTATCCTTGCTGTGGATGCAGCCAAATGCCATAAGAACATTTGTCTACAAAAGTAACTGAATAAAAGACTGAAATGGTCAATTAATAACAGCATCTGCCTTGTATTATCTGTAGAGACTGGCCATGCATTCCCCGCAATCTCTCAAGATTTTGTATGCTGCATCTGAGGAGATGTGATTCTGTTTTAACTAAATCCAAGTACAGTTCTCCAAAATATGACTTATTCTTTAAGGCCTCCCACTTCATCTCTTTCCAAAATTTCAGACAGTTCTGCTGTTTGGATACCAAGTCTTTGGCAAAACTGTCTGTGTTTAATGGGCCTCTGAACAGAGGACAGTCTATATAATTGAGGGCTGATCTTAAGCCATATTTGCCATCACAGAAACACGCAGCAAATACACTTCTTACCTTCTACAGCAGCTGATCTTTTATCTGTATACTGTTCTTACCCATAAATTCCAAGTTATTCTTGACTTTGAAAAGGTTGGTGCCTACTTTGTCTTGGACTTCATTCTCTTCAAACTAAGCACAAATGGCTGAACATCTCTTAGAATGGCTGCATGTCTCTGCATTAGCTGACTCAAACGAACGTGATGCTATTTAATCACTGTCAGGAAACAAAAAGTCATTTTGCCATCTAAAATGACTACCTGTGTATCTTTTGCCCTTCTGTGGCTTACTCACTTTCCTGATCAAAAGCTTGTTGAACTATAATGTGAAAGCACCTGCAGTGTCCCTTTTTGCTGCTATCAGTTCAGTGTTGTCTGGCTCTTTATTCTTACTCTAACACAGATATTTATATTAAAAAAAACCCAGACACCTACAAAAGATGTATAACTTGCTTTATGCTGCTCAGCTTTTGTCTATCCTCTGTTGTTTTTCTTTATCTTCTCTCATGTTCTAGATTTGCCCAATTTAAACTGCGTGCCCTTAGGGCAGGACACATCTTGGTGTGCATTAATTAATGTTTGAACCTTTCTATTCACTGCAGCATGTCAAGCAAATTCTCTGCTGGCTGGCTGAGACCTGATGAGCAGTAGGAAGGTTATAAAGCACTGTTTGAAATGGGTCTCTGTGTAGTCATTAAAGTGCATTGTCTATCTGCCTATCTCCTTTCTTACTGTTTTTTTTTCAGTTCTCCTTGACCCAAAATTACACTCTCATTTTCCATCAATTTTCTCTCCTCTTTACCTGGCCAACTTCCTAATTTAATTCTGCAACAAAATATTCAGTAGAACAGAGGCACGATTACACTTCCCTTTTGGATCAGGTCTCGTACTCTAAGGGCCAGGACCACATCTCCATCTTTATGTGTTTGTGGATGAAGGAAAGAAAGATGGAATTTTGTGCTAGCTTCTCTTACTCACAGTAGTTTTCTATAGCGACCTCTTCTATCCTGCAGGTCCTCTCTGAAAGGATTTCTTCTGAAAAAAGTGTTGTGTTGGGACTGCTAGACGTGTTACATTCCTGTTATTGGCACTACGGAAATGGACGTGGGATGATACTTTCCTGCATCCCTGTTTGCTGGTTTGCTGAAGCTTTCCTCCTCTCTGGCATTTATTTTCACGTCTTCCTCTGAATGTGTTTTTGGTTATTCTGTTTGTGTTTTCCAGTCATCCCAAACTCAGCTGCATTCCTGTAGTTGTCAGGCACTTTCCTACTTTCCTGTACAAATGTACTATCTTAAGAGTGTGTTTAAAATGTTGAAAACTGCAGCAGTGAAAAATATTTTTCTATCTTGAAGGCATCTGTGAAAGACTGCAGGGAAGTAAGTATCGTGTAGAACTGTAACAATAATTGCATTATGCAAAGTAGCTGTGTGTTTTGATTTGTGAAGAGGAAAGAATCACTGTAAGAGATGCCCAGTGTAGCTGCCTAATACTTTTTGTTAGCTAAGTCCACTGCAGCATTTTGACGTTAGCCTTGCTAAATGCTACTACTGAAGGCTGTGTGCTTTCGATAATGGCTCTTGGAGCAGAGTGATGTTTTAATTGCCCTCTTGTTTGATATTTTGGCCAGTTATTGGCAATGGGAGTCAAAGGTACTGATTTGCCAGTAGTTATGCAATTGACAGCAGTAGATTTCTGCATGTCTGGAGAGGAAGTAAAGTCGGGTTTCCTGCACTCAGAAGTGTGGGTGGGGAAAAAAAAAAGACTTATTTTGAAGTAAAACCTCAGGACTTTATGTAGGAAGTTGGTCTCATATCTGCATGCTAAACTGGCTTCACTTGATCCATATCCGCAAACACCCTCATGTAACTGTCTGCTTCTCTAACACACTACAGCCTGTCCTGAAACATTCTAAAAGCAGAATTGCCCTCTAGCCTTATAGGTGCCTATTTTTCCCCAGGTTGGCATTCACTAAGCTGCTGGTGGGGTAATGCCATTCTGCTGCTACCAAGCTGTTTGCTGTTCCAGTTCGAGCTAAAGCCCAAAGCTCTTAAACCAGGTTTCTGAAATGCAACAGGAAAATGCGTGTCTTTTGAATAGAATGCAATTTCCATTCCTACATCCAAAAGGATAAGAGGAGAGAGCTAAGTTAAAGGACAGTATTGTGGCTGCTTTGAGCAGATATGAATGAACACAGAGTGAGGGTAAGAGGGTTATTATGTGTGCTAAGATGTGGTTACCTGAAGCAGTTGGCATTGCTTGAGCACAGAACTGTGAAAGAATAGATGCTTGGTGAATGATCCACACAAGGGACAGGGGGAGCAGATCTGTTTAAGGTTCCTCAGTCTGAAATCTCAGATTGGTTGCTGGAGCGCTTCAGCCTCACTCCTCTCCTCCCCGTTATTCCTTGGTTCCTCAGCATCATGAGCATTCTGTGGCGAGTCTGAGTGCCCAGCTTGTCATGGAAGCTTCTGGTCAGCAGCTTCAAGGGTCAGAAATACAATGCTGAGTGGGAGCTGGGTCGCTTCTGAGAAAAGGGTGAGGATGAGGATGCTCGTTGTGCTGCTCACCAGATGTGCAAAATCCTTTGGGAATCTTCAACATAAAATGCACGGGTGCCGAGTGCTGTTGTGTCTTTTATGTTCACAGCATTGTAGGTGCATTTCCTTACTCCTCTGCTCTACGTTTTCTTGCAGACATTGATGAACTGCTAAATGTCAGAGAATGGGTTTATTTCTGTTAATTTCTACAGAATTCCCTCTTCTGCCATCACCTGAGAATGAAATCTAGCCATTACTTTTTATGAGAATAACGATAAATTGGGTCTTTTAACATTCGAGCCAGTAGATGTCAGCAGTTCCTTTTCAAACGGCTCTGGGAATGCAGCAGTAAATGAACTGACTTGTTCGCATCCAAACTTACATGATATAAAATATTTGCCCCCCAAACCAGGAGCTATATAAAATATAGCCATCAAATGAGCACGAACAGCCTCCTCCTAGCTGCTTGTGAAAGTGGCATTAAGAAATGCAGAGAAATTCTTGGCGGCAATAAAATATTAAATGTAGTCTGTTTTAAAGATATATATGAAGATAATCTTTGACGAGGCCATTGCATGACACACCTCTATGAATGTTAAAACTCTGGCATATTTCTTTAAATGTGAGGGCTGTGCTCTTAGATGATTATTTTTTAGCACGAGAAGTGCAGCAGTCCTGCCGTGTGTTACAGCTGATGGAAGAGGTGGCAGGTGTTGGCTTGCACTTGGATATATATTTTGTTCATGCCTAAATCACAAGAATATGAGTTGTTGTCTTTTAATGACAAGGTTTTTATATTTGATACGTCTACATTTTTTTAGGAGTGTGAAGATTTTACTAAATGGTTCTTTTCTGTTCCTCTGTAAATCAAGATCGGTTCACCAAAATCGGTAGCCACTGTAAAAGCAGCACAGGGGGATAAAAATGAAGCACATAATGCCCTTGTTGCTAGCTTTTGGCCTGTGTTGTTAGCTGTGCTGAAATTAACATCCTTATCCTGGTCCACTCCTTTGACCTTGAGCCAATATCAAAAGGGTTTGCGAAGCTTTCTGCAGCGGATTCGTTTCTTTTAGCTTCTGAGTCAGCAGGGGGAGCTCACACCCATTTGGTTCAATTAGTCTAATATTGGTTATTAAAGATGCTCTAAACTAGGCCATTTTATTTACACACGCACGCACACCCGCCCACACACCTCCTTGTATGTATGTATATGGAATTCGCAGAGCTTATCATCTACACCTTAGCAGACTGTTTAAAAAGCCTCATTACCATGTTTACCACATCCTCATCATAGATATCGGTTCCTACTAAAAAGAAGGGTCAGATGAACGAATGTTTGAAAACAGTCCTATAAAACGATTCTCTTTTATTATCTCAAGGTGGGTGGAGGGCAAGAAGGTTTCCCTACAGCTCTCCAGGAGCTGATGCTCAGCTGAAGAAATGCTGTGAGCTGTGAGTGAGCCTGGATCTCCAAGGCAGCTGGATGCTTTGGCAGCAGTCATTAAGAAAGGAGTTAAAACTAGGCTGTTGTCAATTCTTTAATGCAAGAAGAGGAAAAGCAACATTTTTTTTCCTTAAATTTATTGGGAAAAGTTACAGTCTGATTCATCTGACTGCCTTTGTGCAAAGCTGCTTCGTTTTTATGCCGTGTGAATAAAAATCAGACTTATACTATATGTTCACAGTATTTTCAAGAATATCATTTGGATATGTTAGTGCAAGCCAGAGAGTCTGTGGAAGTTCTTTCCTACAGCAGCTTTGTGCTAAATGCTGTCACTTTATTAAATTATGCATATACTCCTGATATTTAGAGGAGTAGAATTATTGTATGTAAGAGAAATACGATTTTATGTGCAGATCATGAGACATTTTAGAGAACTAAAGAAACCAATAATTCTTGGTGGCAGGGGACAGTGAAGTGGCTTGCCCAAGGTCACGGAGCAGTAAGACAAGAGGGCTGGGAACAGACACCCTATCTCCCCCGGTTTCTGTGTGGTGCCATGTCTTTGCCTTGGGCAAGCAGAGAGATTTTCTATTTTCTGATGGCCTTTAAGTTTTCAGATGTTCGTTAAGGTATCATGTATTTTTTCCCCAGATACTTTTTCATTGTAACTGAGAACGTTTTAACTTGTTGATTGTATTGATTTTTGATGTGGAAATAGCAGGCTGCTCCATTTCAAACTAAATTTCAAGGCCATGAAGATTGTTAGAATGGAAAAGCCACTTAGCTCAACACGCTCGTTTCCTTTAATTTTTATCTCTCTCAGGCATAGAAAGAGCCTGAGAGGTCCTATCCCTGTCTTCTCTATCCTGGATGGAATCCCAATTACTTTAGGTGCTGGAAGAATTAGGAGGAAAAAGCAAAAGTAATCTGTGGTATAAGCAGATATGTAGCTGGCTGTGCTTGTGCTAGCGATATCTGAGAACACAGCAAGCACATTCGGCCTCCACATTCAGCAATGTTCTGGCATTGCTGCACCACTTCGAAGTCCTCTCTGAATCAGTGACAAATGGGGACTGTCCCTCTGATGGTCCTTTTGGTACCTTGCTAAGCTACAGCAGCCTTAAGTGCTTCGCATTTTTCTCAACTCTCTATGCATTTCTGGATCCTCTATCACCACCTACATTTATATGGTATTATTTGTTATTTATTATTGTTATATTTTTTCTTCTGAAACTGTAGCCCTAAACTAGGATTAGGACTTTTAGGAGTTGTCCTTAAATCCTTTCCTACTGCATAATTTTTCTTCTTTGGGTCAATTGCTCCTAGTCCTATTTCCTCACAGTCATCTACATTTGATATACGTTTCCCTTTACAGTCCCAGTCATCTCCCTCAAGTAAGTCATTCCCTGATCATGACAGGCACGAGCCAACACTCTGCGACAATGTTCTCATTGTTTGCAGTGAATTTGGAGCCTGATGCTAAGGATGAAAGCCTTTGTCAGCTGTACAGGTTAGTGAGCAGGTTTCATGCAGACCTTGGGTTCCTGGGTGGAGAGGGAGAAAACACTTCTGTCATCCTGGTGCATTTCTGTATCACTGCTCATACTCTGCTGTAGAAGCTGTAATGTTTTTTTTCTTTCTTCTGAGGCTTTTGCAGTAGCCTTTCCACACACCCCTTTCCTGAATCCACAGGACGAATCACTGGTGTAAACACAGAGCTTTGCTCTGTATGTTTGCAGGTTACCCCAAGTAGCAGAGCTATTGCAGCTCCGCTGCGCTTCTGGAGTTCTCAGCCTGCGGAGGGCAGTGTTTTTCAGCTATAAATTTGGTCCAGATCTAAAATGTAGAAGAAGAGTGTTACAAGTGCGTAACTGGCTCCAGTTCTGCCGATCTCCAGCTGCTTCCAGTGAACCTGTGAGGATGGAGAGGGTTTTATCTTATGATTGTAGAGCAGAGTGAAGGAGTGTGGCAAGTGTAGGAGCAACTGTAGCTAGTAAAGGCATATATTCTATTTATTTCTTTTTTCAATGTGTGTAATTTTAATGCATTGCCATGGTATTTAAAATGCAGAGTTAGGGGGAGAAAGAAAAAAAGTGGTAGTGGTGAGGACTTGAGGACTGTACCATTGACACCCCCCTCCTTCCCAATACCCATCAGCAAATTGTTAAACCACTGAGTCGCTGGCAGCTGCGGTGTGGCAAAATGATGCTGTTTAGGGTAGCTCTCTCTTTGGCACAGGATTGAACGATATTGGGGAAGACATGAAATTAAAAAGAGCTCGTTTAAAATTGACTGCTGATTACTCACTTCCATAAATACATTGGAACACAAGAAATTTATTGCGCTTGGACATATTTGCAAGCTGCTTCTTGGAAATGGACACAAATACACTCTGAGTAATTCACTTTTGCTTCTTGATTGGCAGGCAATCTCTCTATGGTTCTACTGAAAAACAAGGCTAGATTTTTCAGTAGGATGGATGTCAGAGCTTTGTTTTCATTCTTTCTATAATGGTTAAGAAAAT
>JACDJE010000231.1:0-16820 GCA_016647715.1 Pavo muticus
AAAAAAAAAAAAAAATGAAGTGATGCATGAAGAGGAAAAAAGCACAAACCCAAGCCTAATTTGCATGTAAATTGTTTGGAACTGAGCTGATTATTGCAACTCAAGAGCAAGCCCTTGATTTGTGATAGTTCTGTGGAAACATCAGCTGTGAAGAGTCAAGATCCAGCAGGAAAGATAAATGAGTGTTAGTTGTTGTTAAGAAGACAGACAAACTATTGATTTATCCATTCACATAGCAGCCTTATCAGACCCACAACTTCACAGAATCCTTAGAGTTGGAAGGGATCTTTAAAGGTTGTCTAGTCCAACTCCTGCAATGAACAGGGACACCACAGCTACATCGGGCTGCCCAGGGCCTAATCCAGACTTGCCTTGCAAGTCTTCAGGGATGGGGCATCAACCACATCACTAGGCAACCTGTCCCAGTGCCTCACACCGCTCACTGTAAAAGACTTTTTCATTATATCCAACCTAAATCTCCCCTCTTTAAGCATGAAGTCACTTCCCCTTGTTCGATCACCACAGACCCTGCTAAAGAGTCTGTCCCCATCCTTCCTGGAGCTCCCTTTTAGATACTGAGAGGCTGCTCTCAGGTCACCTCAGAACCTTCTCTTCTCCAGGCTGAACAGCTCCAGCTCCCTCAGCTTGTCCTTGTAGGAGTGGTGTTCCGTACCTTGGATCATTTGTGTGGCCCTTCTCTGGATGCACTCCAACAGGGCTTTGTCTCTCCTGTACTGAGGATTCCACACCTGGATGCAGTACTCCAGGTGAGGCCTCACCAGCACAGAGCAGAGGGGCAGGATCACCTCCCTCACCCTGCTGGCCATGCTTCTTTTGATGCGGCCCAGGATACGGATGGTTTTCTGGACTGTGAGGGCACATTGCTGGGTCATATCCAGCTTGCCATCTACTAGTACCCCCAGGTCTTTATCAGCAGGGCTGCACTCAATCCTTACATCCCTCAGCTTGTATTGGCAGTGAAGGATGCCTCAACCCCGGTACAAGACTTTGCATTTGGATTTGTTGAATCTCATGAGGTTCTCCTTGGCCCACTGCTCAAGACTGTCTAGATCCCTCTGGATGACATCCCACACCTTTGGTGTGTCAACCGCACCCCACAGCTTGTCATCAGCAAACTTGCTGAAGGTGCACTCATCCCCAGTGTTGATGTCACTGATGAAGATAATAATGAGTATCGATCCCAGCACTGACCCTCGTGGGACACTACTTACCACCAATCTCCATCCAGACACTGAGCCATTGACCACCACTCTCTGGACTCGATCCTGCAGCCAGTTTTTGTCCATTGAACAGTCCACTCATCAAATCCATATATTTCCAATTTGGAGACGAGGATGTTGTGGGGGACATGTTAAAGGCCTTACTGAAGTTGAGATATAGGTGACATCAGTGGCTCTTCCTTTGTCCATTGATGCAGTGACACCATCACTGAAAGCCACTAGGTTGGTCAAGCAGGATTTGCCCTTGGTGAAGCCATGCTGGTTTTCCCATATCACCTCCCTGCCTTCCATGTGCCTTAGCAAATCTTCCAGGAGAATCTGTTCCATGATCCTCCCTGGCACAGAGGTGAGACCAACAGGTCAGTAGTTCCCAGGGTCATCGTTTTTACCCTTCTTAAAAATGGATGTGATTTTGATTTTTTTTTTTTTAAGTCACCGAGGACTTCATCTGATTGCTACAGCTTTTCGCATATCATTGAGAGTGGCTTGGTGACCACATCAGCCAATTCCCTCAGGACTCTGGGATGCATCTCATTGGCACCCATAGACTTGTGGATGTTGAGGTTCCTCAGGTGGTCACAAACCTGATCTTTGCTTACAGTGGGAGGGATGTTGCTTCCCCAGTCCCCTCCTACCAAACCAAACATTTGAAGGCAGTGTGACAGGCAGTTATCAGAGAACGAGGCAAAAAAGTTAAGTACCTCAGACTTCTCCTTGTCTGTTATTGCCAGCCTGCCTTTGTCACTTGGTGGGGGGGTTACACTCTCCTGGACTTTTCTGGTTGAGATACCTGTAGAAGCCTTTCTTGTTATTCTTGGCATTCCTTGCCAAGTCTAGTTCAAGCTGGGCTTTAGCTTTCCTGACCCTCTCCCTACACAGCTTCCTTATACTCTTCCCGTGATATCTGTCCCTGTTTCCACTGCCTGTGCATTTCCTTCTTGCTCTTCAGTTTAACCAGTAGGTCCCAGTTCAGCCCACCGGTCTCTTGCCTTCCTTTCCTGACTTGCTACACCTGGGAGAGCTCTTGCGCCCTGAAGAAAGCTTCCTTAAAGGTCTGCCAGCTCTGCTCTGCACCCTTTCCCATGAGGACAGTTTCCTAGGCTGTTTGTTGACTAACTCCCTGAAGAGCTGGAAGTAAGCTTTCCTGAAATTTAGCATCCTAATTTTACTCTTCACCTATTTCATATCCTTCTGGTGCATGAACTCAACCACAGCATGGTCACTACAGCCCGGACAGCCTCCAATTCTGATGTCACCAATCAGTTCATTTGCATTCGTGTTTTATATTAATATTTTACTAGCTGTTCTAAGTTTCTGTAAGCAAACAAGGTATATTCATAACTGTGTTATGCATTATGTCCTGTGGCAAACATCTCCTGGTAACAGAAGTGATGTCTGTTAGACATGGCTTTGCCAGTTAGTCAGTGGTATGTGTGAGCAGTATTCGTTATACATACGTGTTTCTTTGACAAAACGACTGTCATCCTGCATGTAGGTACTCTCATTAAAGGCACACATAAATACACAGGATAACTGGCCATTCTCCTGCTTTTGACCCTTACGCTTTTCTCATCTGGAAAAACTCCACTATTAGCATCAGAAGTCCTTGATTAAACTCGCCGCAGTTAAGAAATCACATCTATGAATGGCTTATTGAGGGAATCTGTGAGTAATTGTATTTTGGGGGCCAGGAAGTAAGACCACAGGTCTTGTAGCTTAAGGCGTGTTTTGAAAACAAGAGGGAATGGGAGGTACTGTCCCAGATCCCGCTGAGAGTGAAAATGTTCTGGGTCAGTGCAGCAGTCCCTTGGACTAGGTAGAAGTTGGACTTGATGATCCTTGTGGGTCTCTTCCATCTCTGGATATTCTGTGATTAAGTGTAACAAGCAGCGTTGTTGATATGCTGACCCAGAATCCAGCTGCAGCTGAAAGAGGTAAGACGGGATAGGTGTCTGGTTTTGACATAGCAAAAAGGTTTGTGGTCTAATTCTGCGGAGCTCTGGTATCAGTGGGTCAGGAAATGTCAGTATTTCTGTTGCTAGCAGCTGGTGGGGTCTATGAAACAGGCAATGAAAGGGTTCCGACAGGCTAGAAATTGATGGAGGGAAAGAACTGGAGCAGGAGAAAGATGGAGATGCTTCAGGAGGACAGATGAAACTGTGTGTCTGGATGGGAAGGTACTGTTGTGGTGTTCCTGGGGAGTTCCAAGCACTGTCCTAACAGGATTTATGTCTGTGAATGAACCTCAGGCTTTTGGGAAGGATTTTGACAGTCATTTTGGAAAAGGCGGTTCAAAGCTGTTGGATATGAAGGTCGGTGATTTTAATGAGATCACAACATCTCTTCTCACAAAAATGAACAAAACCCATAAAGAACCTGGAAACCTGAAAGAGTGTTCACCATGGATGAGTGAATTCAGAGCTGAGTTCTTGAGGAATGAGCTGGAGGTCCCTGGTAAGTTCCCCTTCAGTGGTGGTGTTGGAAATGTCTCATACAAGAAAGCTGCTGCTTCTGAGCTCTGCTGCTTACGTTGGCTGTATGGCCCTTCGTTCTCACATTACACAGAGGTAGTCTGAAATAACTGTTATTTAATCTCTTTAAATCTATTCTTCTTCGGGTTGTATGCCTGATTTTTTTTTTATTTTTTTTTTAACTATAAAAAACCTCATCTCTAACTTCAAGTGTTCTTTTAAAGGCACGATTCCAGGAAAATCTGAGGGTTAGATCTAATAGACACTGAATTCAAATTCAGCAAGGATGTGTCCTCTCGAACTATTAAGATCTGAAAATCTAACTGCTTAAGAAGGGAAGACTATTAGGAATTCAAAGATAAAATGTATAATGACAATGGATTTTTATGTATTTTTGTGTATTTTCTTGAAAGATATAATTTTGCCACCTTAACAAAATATTCAGAAGAGTTTTTTCTATTATTAAACACACTTAAATGTTATCAGTAGTATTTTTTAGAAATCAGACTGTGTCAATTTTTCCTTTCCTTATCCCCACCCCACCACAGGTCAGTACGATGGGAAGGGGAAACCTCTGCCAGAGTACCATGTGAAGATCTCTGGATTTGATGAACGGGTATGTGGGTGAGCTTGAGTTCAAGTTCTGGTGTTATGCACCTGTGGCCATATTTGGTCTGGAGAATTTGACAATAGAAAGGTTGTTGCTGTGTGCACGTCTTGGAGCACGCAAATGCTGTTTTGCAGAACTTTCTTTGGTCTTTGAGTTGTAATTGAGCAACTTGATTGTGCCATCTGGGAACGCCAGGCAGGCTTAATTTTAGTAGTGATTCTGTCAGATCAAATCTTGTGTCACAAATACCTGTTTTTTCCTGTCTTCCAAGATAATGGTATTGGAATCCCTGAGGAAACCCAAGCGCATAACAATCCGAGGCAGCGATGAGCAGGAGCATCCTTTTCTTGTCAAAGGTGGAGAAGACCTGCGACAAGACCAACGCATTGAGCAGCTGTTTGATGTAATGAACATCATCCTTTCCCGAGACGCTGCCTGTAGCCAAAGGAATATGCAGCTGAAAACTTACCAGGTCATCCCTATGACCACAAGGTAGGATTTGATCTTGAAGGGGCAGAAATTCTTACGTTAACATCTGTTGTTGCAATGTTGGAAAGTACAGTCTATGTGTGCCAGATTCTGGTTCAGAGTGTTTTGGGTCTTGGCTTGCTTTTGTATTTATTTTTTTCCTTTTGAAACTGCTTTGTCTGGAAATTGTATTTCAGAGTATATTTAAATTGGCAGCTTTCTTCAGTCTTTTAGCAGACGCTAGAATGCATTGCTTCCAATTCTGTGTTGTTCCGACTCTAAGCCGCTTGTTCACAACTCTGATTACTTTTGTTCCAGGCTGGGACTCATCAAGTGGCTGGAAAATACCTGTACTTTGAAAGAATTCCTGAGGAACAGCATGACTGAAGAGGAAGACACCAACTATAACAGGTGATGTTTGGCTTTGCTGTCTCTTCTAAAGGGATTGCTGCTAATGGGTTCATCGTGATGCTGACCATCTAATGGCAGCGTTTCCTTTATTTAAAGGGAAGAAAGAAAAGTACCTATAAGCAAGGAGGCACTTTGTACTTCCTGACCCAAATTAGTAATTAGCAACTGTTTGTTTAATGAGTACCACTGTACCTGGAATATTCTCCACCCAGCTTGTTTAAACAAGAGGCTTATAATAGTGTGTGACGTCGTTATCGTCACCATTTCCTTATCAGTAGATTGATTTTTTTACAAGCAAAGGATTTTGATCTCCTGATCTGATCAGGCAGGAAATGGATGTCAGTCAGCAAGGGGGGGAGAGGAGGTGGGGGAGCAGCGACAGAGCTGCTCAGAAGCTGTGTTCAGCAGTGAGTCCGGGATGGAGGAAATTGGCAGACACGCAAAACACAGCTGTGAAAGAACATTGTCTCTGGCTGTGTACAAAGGCTGGATTTGAATAAATGAGCTTTATGTCTCTTGCTTGTAATTAAGGAATGAATATTTGTAAAATGGGTTGATTTTAGCAAGTCAGCCTAGAAGTTTCTATATATCCAGTTTCTGTCCTGGAATTCAGAAATGTGGTTTCATTTACTGACTTCTTCCCTTAGTGCATGGTCTCTGTTTGGGCATGTCCAAGAGTTGTCATCAATTATTCTTACTAGTTCTCCTGCTCACAGGGCAGGTTGGAGGAAGTTCCAGTGTGCACGTTGGACTGCAAAGAGCCTTTGTTTCTATAGTTGATTTTTGGCTGAGCGTTTAGGAATTACTACAGTTCCCTCATCACTGGTATCTAGTTTGCTTCTGTGAGCAACAGCTTTAATATTGATCCCACTTCAATTACTGAAAGAGGAGGAGGACTTGCTTGGAAGCTTCTCATGAGGGGAAGTTTCTAATACTCTAAATGTAGATTATCCGTATCTTTCTAAAAACAGTTAATGAGTTATCACACAAACAGCCTTATTTTATTATTGTACATAGACTTGAAATACTTCCCCATACGCTCTTCAGCTGAATCACTTAGGACACTTGGACTAAGCTGTGGGTGAACAGCAGCACTCCTAAAGGAGGAATCTGAAATTCTTACAGGCAGTACTTCAGTTGGGGTGGGGGTGAATAACTTCCTGAAGTTTTGAAGTCTTTTATCCAAAGTAATGGGCTACTAAGTCTATAAATGATAAATATTTCTTAAATGGAAAGGGTCTCTATACCTCAGAACATGGCTAGTGGGTTTAGTGGGCATGATGCTGATGGTGATGGTTGAACTAATGAGCTTAGTGGTCTTTTCCAACCTTAATGTTTTGAAAGGAGGAGTGGCTGTTCTACTCACTTGCTGTTTCTGTAGAACAGACCAGCAGTTTAATGGCTAGCATAGTAATGTATGCAGATAAGATGGGAGGGAACAAAAAAGTTGTTTTGTAGGTAGTGCAACTAGTGAAGTCTGGATTAATACTTAAGTCCTCCAAGTTCCCTTTCCTCCCTTCCTATACGTGCTGAAAATATAACGGTCTGCCTTCTGCACTCCTTACATGTTTGGTTGGACAAAAAGCACTGTCATGGGGCAGGCTGCATAATGCCTTTCAGGTGGATAAGAGATCGTGGTAAAAACATCTTTCCTTCCCTGGAGAGGTTATTTTAGGTCTTTCTTCTCAAGACAGCTTCTGATTTTTAGAGCACCTGTTGGAAATTAATGTCTTTGAGACATTAATGCCTAATCTTCCATCCCATATGACTGAAATGCATTCAGAGGCTGGGGGGAAGGAGATGGATGGATCAACACATGCACTGACCGCATACACATCATTTTCATAGCAAGCCCAGAATTAATGTAGGCTATAGCTCCCATGCCCTCTGTGCTTAACAGTCCCATGGGTTGTAGCAGTACACGCTCGATCTGCAGATATTCAGGTACAGAACTGGTAGGATAATACAGAGAAATCAACCTTATTTTTTCTTTTTCTCCCTCCTATGTCCACAGCCGAAAAGGACCTCGTGCCGCCTATACTGACTGGCTGTCCAAGATGGGTGGGAAGGCACAAGGCTTATCTCGATACACTGCTATGTACAGGTAAGTTTTAAGAGAACTGCATGTAAAGTATATAGAGTATGCACACACACACACACACACACACACAGTTGTAGAAAGTCCAGGAAAAAGTAATCTACTTTTTTTATAGTATGCTGGCCAAACCTATATTTTGCTCATGTGTTAGACTGATTTGTCTAACATGAGATGTTCTGCAGAAAGACTTCAGCAGTGATAAAATGCCAGTAGAGTGCAGGAATGCTTCCACAAGTTTGCTCACCTCCTTAGGACAGTGTCTAGAAGCAGATGCTCTTTTTCAGCTGTCTTTTCTGGATATCTTGTTCCTGATGATGCTCTCAGGTAGGCTGCCTGAGAGCCAGAGCACCTGCAGAAGTTGGGCAGAGAATGCCACTATGATTCACTGATATAGGTTTAGAATACATGATGTGAGCATCCTCTCAAAGGAACTTCTATACCTGCCCAAGTCTCATACTGTGTTGGGGAAGGAAAGTTCCCAGTGGAGCATTTTGATGAGCTCATAACCTTAAACAGTTTATGCTTAAACAGAAGCATCTTGCTTCTTTGGGGAAAACTGACTCATTTATCTGAGTGTGTCTACAGTAACATTTTCATTCGGATTACTTTTGGAGTAAATTCCCAGTTACCCCTGCTTACCTTGTAATCAGGAACAGCTCAGCAGTGCAAGCCAGTGTGTCGCTGCTTTCCAATGAAACTCAGCTGGAAGTCTGCCTCAGTGCCTTCAGCTGCCCGCAGGCACTCTGCTTGAAGAGGTGGACCTGAGCTGGCCCAAAGCAGTCACCCTTCCTCCCCCGGATATGTGGCATGAATGCCCTCAGCACCGGCTGTTTTGTCCTGTTGCCTCCCCTTCTGTTGCACTATTTTCTGGTGTGTGACCACTGCACGTTGCTGAGAGGTTCCACTTGGGCCTTAGCTACTCTGCATGGAACAGGTTATCCAACCAGAAAGATGTATTGCTTCATTAAATCTTAACCCATCTACCTAACATAGGGGAAACTAGACCGAGCTACACACTACTTCGTAGTAAGAGATTTCCATCTCAGAAATAACTGCTTGGAAAAAGGGACGAGGATTTATTTTTAATATCGGATAAAATATTTTGGGCAAGCTCTGTGTGTGTTGCTATACTGCTTACTGATGGAAATAAGCACACAAATGTAGTCACATACATACCCTGGCTGTTATTTCAGTGGCTGACGTTATTCTTTGGTCAATTTGCAGAAATGCAAGCCGCACAGAAACAGTTATTGCCTTCAAGAGCAGGGAGAACAGTGTTCCAGAGGATCTGCTGCGGTGAGTGTGCCTTTAATGACTGCTTGTTGGGAAACGGAAGCCGATGCCTTATCTGCATGCAACAAATGACTTCTGTTCTGCCCAGGAGGGCCTTTGTGAAGATGAGCACATCTCCTGAAGCTTTCCTGGCTCTGCGGTCCCACTTTGCCAGCTCGCACGCACTGATGTGCATCAGTCACTGGATACTCGGGATTGGAGACAGACACCTGTCCAACTTCATGATTAACAAGGAGACGGGTGGCATGGTGGGAATAGACTTCGGGCACGCGTTTGGCTCAGCCACACAGGTATTTATTTGTTGTGTAACTCGTTTGCTACAGCTTTTGCGTGTGCAATTACAAGTGTATTCTCTGTACTTCAATTTGAGGCTTCCGATTTGCCATCGTAGCGATGCAAAATAACCTTTATTTCTAGCTAATAGAATAAAACCTGTTTCCAGGCACTCTCGGGGAAACAGGGAGCTATAGAGTTTCATGTGGAGGGGAGAGGGTGTGAAGAAACAGACTGTCAGTCCATACGGTGGTATTGTTTTACCATGTGCTTTCAGCCACTGCCACAAGGTGCTCACAAGCAGAGCTGTGATGGCATGGTGTGGCTCTGTTCCACCGAGCTGCACGTTTTCACTTCAGTGACAAAGGAGGTTTCAAGGCTTGAGAAGAAGAAAAAGAAACTTGTAACCCTTCCGTCCCAAGGCTTCTTATTTCTTTTCTAATTAGTGTTTTCTTTTGGCTGCCCTTCCCATCGGTTAGTTTCTGCCCGTGCCGGAGCTGATGCCTTTCCGCCTGACGCGCCAGTTTGTGAATCTGATGATGCCAGTGAAGGAGTGGGGCCTCATTTACAGCGTGATGGTGCACGCCCTGAGAGCGTACCGTGCGGATCCTGATCTCCTCATCAGCACAATGGATGTGTTTGTAAAAGAGCCTTCCCTGGACTGGAAGGTGAGGGGCTTTTTTCTTTCTGTTTTCTTCATGTAAAAGTTCTTAAACTGTAGTAAGAACAGTACTGATCCATAAGGAGGCATTCCCTGCTGCTCTCAGTGCTTCTTTTGTCTTTCTTTGTTATACTGAGCTCATAGAGAAATTGGACTTCAAGCATCTAAAATGGCAGACTTCTATAAGGACAATGGTGATGGACAAAGAGGAGTTGCCCACACCTGTGCTGTCAGCATGCTGGTCTTTGTCTGCACAGTAACCCTAAAAATGTCCATATCTTTTGATCACGTTACATTGCTTATGGCAGCAGCATAAATGTTTTCAGCTTTTTGTACCGATTCATCTGATCAATGTGAAAATTATACAACAGCACTGTATTTATCTAACAGTTAAAGAGAAAAGAATCTGAAACAAGTTGTATTCAGGTCCAATTGTAAATTAAAGCATAAGTCATAGGCAGTCCAGATACCATCTCAGTGTTTTGCCCTGTATTGCAGCTGCAGTGCGGAGCTGCTGCCGTGGCTTGGTGTGATGTGGCAGCTTAAAGGTCTTTTTATGTACAATAAATAGAGCAAAACTGTTTTCGCTTTAGAACTTTGAACAAAGGCAGCTGAAAAAAGGAGGCACGTGGATTAAGGAAATAAACATTGCTGAAGTAAACTGGTACCCTTTGCAAAAAGTCAGCTATGTCAAAAGGAAGCTTACGGGTGCCAATCCTGCACGAATCACTTGGTAAGATGCTCCCCTGTTTCAAACTGCTCTGCTACGGGCTTTGGCACACTCCTGGGTCAGACTTCGCTCCCTTCAGACAGAATGGCAGTTAGGAAAGAGGAGAGGCAGACAGGGCAGAATGTCACCCACCCTTCTGTCAGAGCCATTTGGTTCCACAAAGAGATCCCTTGACGCGCTGCCAGCCAGAACGTCTCCCCGAGTGCTCTTGCTCCAGCTCAAGCTTCCTCTTTTACTCTTCTGGCAGCACACGTTCTCACCCTGTAAGCTTGCTCGATTTCTCACTTGTCAGATTGATGTTCTTTGTGTTCATCTACAGGGCTTTTAGGCTAGGGGTAGTATTTAAAAATCAGTGTGCTTCTGCTGGGTGGTTGCTTGAAGCAGAACCTGATCCAGCTGTACAGGAGGCATGGAAGCACACTGCTTTCCAAAAACATCAAATATGAATGTGATGGCATTCTCAGGTCAGTTCTGTCAGTCTGGTCAGGTCTGGCTCAAACTAGAATGCCTTTAAGGCTCAGTTAAAGTACAATTAATCCCTTCCATCCTCTTTTAAAAAGACATTCTGGGTCATTCCAAAAAAAGAATGTAATGAGAGCAAGCTTGTTTTAAAACTTTAACATTTCTGAAAAGTGCAAGGCTCAGGAGGAGTCTCCTGCTGTCAGGGCTGTACTGGGAAAGGCAACAAAATACTCCTTGTAGGCACAGATGAGTGGAACAAGTGGGGAGATAACCATGGATGGGAACTGCTGCGTCCTCCTGTCAGTTAAGAGATGTTTTACCAAATTGAAATATTCATGGTAATTATTCACCAGTGGAGGACACCCAAAATCACCAACCTTTGACTGGCCAAGCTGACTTACAGCTATTGAGCTCCTCACCTTGAAAAATAAAGTTGTGTGAGTGGTGATGGTGTCCAAGATAAAAACCCCTACCTGTTATTTTTTTGCTAGTTCCTTTTAAGAACTTATTCTTGTGTTCTCAATTTTAGTGACGAGCTGCGCCTGGGCTATGAGAAGTCTCCTTTTTACAATGACTTTGCAGCTGTTGCTCGTGGCAGCACTGACCATAATATCAGAGCCAAAGAGCCAGAGGACGGACTGACTGAGGAGACCCAGGTGCGGTGCCTGATAGACCAAGCAACGGACCCCAACGTCCTCGGCAGGGTGTGGGAAGGATGGGAACCTTGGATGTGAGGCTGCTCTTGAAAGTCCAGTCTGACGAGGGGAGGGAACCCTAGTACACAGCTGCAGCCAGTCCGAATTTTAAGGCCAAGGAGCGAAAAGCCACTTTTATCATCATCGGTTAACTTGACTAATACAGGAAATGTTTTTGTACTCAAACAGTGATTTGTTTACAAGGTTCTGTAACCAAACAGCTGTATTGTACTCATGTTAAAATCAACGTGGGAAGAACTGGTGAGGCTGCAGAGCTTTAGGGGCAATCTGAAAGGTGGTCCAGTCATCCAGACCAGAGCACGAATTCACACCCTCTGGACTTGAAGCCATCCTTTCAGTAAAAGTGTGTGCTTTGGGTCGTTTTTGTTTTTCTCCCCAAAGATCTTACTGGAAACCATTCTGCAGACACATTATTTGTAATTAAAATGGGAAAGTTTTTCTTTTGATAGAAGCTGTAAAGCACGCAGTATAACTAAACAGAAAATATCTTTTAATACTAGAGAACACCTGAAGTATCTGGATAGCTGTTTCCTTTCCGGATGATGAGAAAGCAGTGATGAGATAGATAGCACCAGTTTGTTACAGCAGATTGGTTTTTAACATTTAGGCATTTTGGTCTGTGACCTCTGTACTTTATAAGAGATCTGCAGTCCTCATTTTTTATTAATGCCAAATTACTTTGGAAAGCCAAAGCCAAAAGCAGGCACTGACAGCACAGCAGAGTACTGCAGGCTCCTCGCCATACCTGCAGCACAGCGGAGTAATAGCTGTTGCACTTTGGTATTTGCATGTGACAAAGCTGAGGAACTGCGCGAGGTTTGGCTCTTCTCGCTGGCAGCTCTCGGGTAACCTTGGTGGCAGGTACAGCACAGGCAACGAGGGGGCAAGACAGTTCTCTTAAAACATCGTGGTTATTTGTTACCCAGAGTTCAACGCAGGAGATAACTTCCATTGATGTTTTTAATAATTATCATAAAAGGTGTAATAAAAGTGAGTCTTTGCCCTTTCACTGCTCAGGAGCGTTCCTTCCTGCCTCTGTGGCCCAGTGCACCGCACGCCAGGGAGCAGGGCCTGGCTAAGGGAGGTGGGAAGGGGGAGGCTGCAGGCAGAGCCCTGATGGGTGGGGAGGGAGCTGGCAGTGGTGCAGTAACTGCCATTTGTTACCTTCTTTCATGTTACAAAAAAGACCTCACTTATTTAAAAATTAAAAATAAGCCTTCAGATGGAGGACAGGGAACAGGTTTTTTCCACAAGTGTGCACTGCAGTCTGTTGTTATACACACGTGTGTGTGTGCTCCTCACGGGCAGCTATAAAGCAGGTGGCACTGTGAGTGAGGCTCGGTTCTCAAGTTGTCAGTCTACAAATGTAAGAAAGTCAAAGCCCAATAAAAAGTGACATGAAAAGGCAAGGAGATATTTAGCAATGAAGTGGCTGCTTGTAGGAGGTGTTAAATAGCACTTTTGGCACATACCTCTGATATATACAAGGTACTTTGACCTGTAGCAGGGAGGACAAAGTTTAGGTTTACAGTTTAACGAGGCTCTTCTCGCGGTGACTTTTGATACTTGCAGCAGGGCTGGACGTCTCTGCTTGGCAGGTCTCCTCCTGGGCTGGACCTAAGCAGGAATGTGGTGCAAGTAGCCCTGACACCACAGGCCTTGACAGCCTTTGGGAGATGCCTACAGCACTTACAACAACCGCTCAAAGTAGTTATAAAATTGGTTCTGGCCCTAAACTAAGTGCTGTAATTTGAAGCCACAGCTACCTCAGTCCTATTAGCGATGTGTTTGTCAGCCTCACGAAGCAGTCCTGGAACAAAGTCTGCATAAAACCGCTGCCTTCTCACAAGCACTTCCCATGAAAAGTGAGTGCAATTACCCTAATGAGCAGAAAATGAGCAGGCTTTCTCTGCAGCTATATAAGCTTGAAACTAACCTCCAACATATGTAAATTGCAGTTGTCATCCACAGTCCTCATTTGAGTGCTCTAAATAAAATACAGAAGTTAAAGGGAAGACCGAAGCCAATCCATGAAGGAGCAAGGAAAGCACTGACGTAAGGAAAACCTCAGGCTGCTGGGTGCTGTGCTTCGCGGGGTGGTTTTGTTCTTGTTCCAGAAAAGAACAGAATGATGCAGGGCTCAAAGGCAGAGAGTGCCGCAGGTCTCATGATGCACAGCACAACCTAGCAGCTGCCCATGAGTGCAGCAGGGCATTTCCTTCCTCGATTATACAGCCAGATGCGGGCTGTAGCTGGAAGTGCATTAGTTGTGTCTGAAAAGCTGTGCAGCCCATTAGCTTATACTCTCAGTAGGCTTCTGTTAGTGTACGGAGTAGTGCTCCCTCTATGCTCGCTGCTGACATCCCTGTCAATCTTATAATTTCCCTCTAATTAAATGTCATCTGACTGCTCAATGTGGAGGAAAACCAGCTCCAGCCTCCAGTTTCCTTTCTTAGATGACAAAGAAATTTAGGCATGCTGCATGTCACACTCAGGTATTTCCTATTTCAATCCATCCCATCACCCTGCTCTACAGCTGCCTTTCCCAGCCCATGAACCAGGATTCCCCCAGGAGGCTGCTCTGCCACTGGGACACGCAAGGCCACCAAGACCCCGCTGCTCCCAGCCCCCATGGCACAGTGCTGTACCTCTGACTGGGCAGGAGAGCTCCAAGAAGATGGGGAGAATTGAAGCAAGGTTGAAGCCTTGCCCCGGTTCCTTGCCTTCCCTGTGGGCTGCCCCCACATTTAGCTCTATGGTTGCACCCCTGTTCCTCAGGTTCCTGGGAGTCACAGCTGGCACCGCAGAGTGAAGCATGTCTGTTCTCTCCAGAACATTCCCAGAGAGTTTCCTTGTTTCTTTTTGTCTGCTCAAGCAGGACTGGCTTTTATAGAAATTCAGATACTGCTTATAACGTTTTTTAATGCTCTGTAAAACTTACCAAAGGCAAAGAGGCTTAGTGCCTCAGGTACGCAGCAGTCTGAGTGATCCAAGTTCTTGTCTCTGCTTCTCTGCCCGTGAAAGTTGAACGTGAGTCAGCAACATGCCCCTGCAGCAAAGCAGCTGGTGGTGTCCTGGCTGCGTGATGATGGCATGGCCAGCAGGCCGAGGGGTGAGCTGAGGCCACAGCTGGAGCATGGAGCTCTGGTCTGAGTGCTCAGTACAGGAGAGACCCGGGCTGTGGGCTGCACACAACACAGGGCCACCTGTGAGGAGAGGCTGAGAGAACTGGGCCTGTTTAGCCTGGAGGAATCTCCAGGGGATCTCACCGCTGTCAATAAATACCTGAAGGGAGGGGGCAATGAAGCCTGGCTCTTTCTTTACAGTGGTGCCCAGTGCCAGGACAAGAGGCAATGGGCACAAACTGGAAGACAGGATGTTGCCTCAGAGCACCAGGAGCACTTCTGTGCTGTGCAGGTGACGGAGCGCTGGCACAGGCTGCCCAGAGGCTGTGTGTGGGGTCTGCTCCTCAGAGACCTTCAGCAGCCACCTGGACGTGGGCCTGGGCCCCTGCTCTGGTGTCCCTGATGGAGCAGGGGTGGGCCCGATGGACCCAGAGGGCACTGCCAGCCTCAGCCATTCTGGGGTGCTGTGAAATTGTTCATGCAATAAAACTGCTGAAAGTTGTGGAGTGCAGGTCTTATGGGGAGCAGCTGAGGGAACTGGGATTGTTCAATCTGGGGAGGAGGAAGCTCGGGGGAGACCTTGTTGCTCTCTACAATCACCTACAAGGAGGTTGTAGCAAGGCGGGGATCAGCTTCTTCTCCTAGGTTACTAGCAATAGGACAAGAAGTAATGGCCTTAAATTGTGCCAGAAGAGGTTCAGGTTGGATATTAGGGAAAAAAAGACTTCTCAGAAAGAGTGGTGAGGCAGTGGCACAGGCTGCCCAGGGAGGAGGTGGAGTCACCATCTCTGGAGGTGTTCAACAAACACGGAGATGTGGCATCTCCGTGTGGAGATGAGGGGATGGGGATGCAGTTGGACCAGATGGTCTTAGAGGTCTTTTCCAACCTTCTTAATGACTCTACATTTCTATTCAAACTGTTTCTGAGACTTCAGAAGAATGTGGCTCTATTCTTGCCTTGAATCCAACACTTTTTGGTAAACAGCATCACTTCTACTTACTTGCTTAGACGCCCCCGGGGCTTCTCACCGTGAGGAGGAAGCACTGAGAACCACCACCTGAGCCGGGCTCCAGCAGTCACCTGCTGGAACGCCGGGAAGAAGGCAGCCGGGGCAAAGTCTTTATGAAGAATACGAAGGCAGCAGCTCGTGCTACTTTCCCACCTCAGAGCCGTGCCGGCCGCCCGTACCGCGGGGCTATGCGTCCGAGCGCCCGCCGCGTGCCTCGGGAGGGCGCTGGGGTGCTGGGAGCGGGACCGAGAGGAGCCGTCGCGGCCCCGGTGGGACGGGGCGACGCGGGGAAGGGGCAGGCGCCGGGGACCCGGCATCTTCGCCTCCCTCCGTCCCCCCGGGGCCGCCAGGTGGCATCGCTCGGCGGTGCCCGAGGGAAGCGGCGTGCAGGTGCCAAGGGAGGAGCCGCGCGGACAGGGGCCGGTAGCACCTCACCCTTTCCCACCCCTCCGCGCACACACGCACACCCGAGGGGCAGGGACGAGCCCGGCCGCTTCCCCCTTCTCCTCCTCCTCCTCCTTCACGGCCTCGCACCCCACCCGCTCCCGCCTCCGGGTCCCCGGGGGTGCCGGGAACACCCCGCGCCCGTCATTGGGACGGGAGGCGGGGCCGCCGCCGTATAAGAAGGCACCGAGCTGCCGCCTGCACTCCTAGGTCCCGAGACGCGTCCGCGGGGAGCAGCGCCCAGCGCAGCACAGCGCAGCACGACAGCCCGGAGCCGCTCCGCAGCCCGGTAGCGCTCCGCAGCCCGGAGCCGCAGGCAGCAGCCCGGCCCCGCTCCCCTCCGCCCGTCGGACGCTGTGGAGCCGCGAGCGGCGCGCAGCAGCGGGTGGTGCCCGCGGCCCCGAGCCCCCATGAGCGCCGCCGCCCTCTACAGCCTGGACTCGCCGGCATGCTATAGGAGCTGGTGCCCCGAGCCCGCCAACTTCTACGACGCCAAGGTGGGCAGCGGCGGGCCGGGCCCCGCCTGCAAGCCGGGCGGCCGCGCCATGAGCGCCGAGGAGGCGGCGGGCGGCGGCGGCGCGGACCTGGCCGAGTTGAGCGCGGCCGCGCCGGCCATGTACGAGGACGAGAGCGCCATCGACTTCAGCTCCTACATCGACTCCATGTCGGCCGTGCCCAACCTGGAGCTGTGCAACGACGAGCTGTTCGCCGACCTCTTCAACAGCAACCACAAGCCCGAGCGGGGCGGGGACTACGGCGAGTACCTGCCGCCCGCCGCCAGGGAGCCGGGCCCCGCCGGCAGCGCCC